>CM064555.1:2164563-2459709 GCA_032716605.1 Paralithodes platypus
GATATAGGATGCTCAACAATAGTGCGAGTGCACGATATCTGAAGAGCAGAATGCCGACAAGACCCGCCACACCTAGACCACTCCACCAATAAACGAAATGCAAAGCTCAATCTTAAATAAAAACAACACAACACCATTAAGCATGAAGAAAATCTTTTAACCCCTCCCAAACATAAATGTATAAGTTTAGCCTACAATGCTCCCTGAGCGAGCTTCACAGAGCTCCAGCCTAGTAAGTGAAAGGACAGGTTCAACTTAGGACTGTAGCTATTAATATTGGCAACTTACAATAAACTATCAAAAAGAAAGAGTTGGTATGTGATTTTTTTTATTTAACTTTAATGGTGTTTTTGGCGGCGGCTCTACAGGGGCAAGCATGGTTTTTTATCCACTCTCAAAACACACTGACTGAACGGCGAGGCGTGCTCCTTGAACCGTACCCTCCCGTGACAACAATCAGCCACAACATTATCAGTGGCCCTTAACATTGCAAAAATCCAACTTGTGTTCCGGCAGCAAAACAACACTTGGCACTGCTAAACTGCCCAGTTCGTCACAAGAATGGCACTTCTCTTCGCTCTTTCCGGCAATGGGACCTGCCAAAAAAACCTTTCACTAGTTCTACATGTCGTGGTAAGCGATGCAACCCCGAAGCGGTCTATGGTGTGCGTTGCAACTCTCGAGAAAGTATAGGCGTCTGGCAGGGATAATGTTTACAAATGTTTAAATACAGTTGTTACAAACATTTTATGAATGGAGGATGCCTTTAGGCAACATGGACCTTTTTGTTTTATCTGTGATTCTTTTCCTTCCTCCGTTCATTGTCTCTTACAAAAAAAAAAAAAAAAATCACACACACTCTTGTCAATCTAACACACACACTGATCTTGACACTTAAACCAGGTTGAAAAGTTAAAGTGTGTACGCTTTCTGCATAGTAGCCATGTACGGGCGTCGGCTGCCCAGCCGTTTAGAAACCGGCCTGGTGGAAAGCCAGCCGGCCGGCTTTTCCTTAGTATATATCCTACGACAATGTAACTAATGTAGGGATAGTCTTATGTTGTTTCACAGCTTGTAGCTGCCCGTATTCTTAACCAACGCATCTTAGTATATTTATTTCTCGATAGTTTGATTGTTTCATTATAATATATAAGATGTAAAGTATTAGTGAGGAGTGGGAGGAGACGAGCGGTGGAGAGAGAGACCGCTTGGGGGACGTTGCTTTTGCGCGGAGAGTCTAGACTTGGGGACGAGCATGATGGTGCCATATGCATTTGATTGCCAACGTTAGGCTTAGTTTCGACTCACGCACTGGTGTAGAGAATTTTGACACGGCAACTGTGTTGAGTGTTGCCAAGCATGGAATGTTTTTGCATGCCTAGGGTTGGGGTCCAGGAGAGTTCAAGAAGCAGAGCTCACCTCACTGTTTACCCTTTGGACCCCCATTGATATCTATCCCTCTCAACCCCACTTAGAAACTTTCTCTCTTTACTTTGCTAGACCTTCGTGTCCACTACTTCACCAATCTATTTAATTATCCCATCCCCTTGATAGACATTATATCTATTATTGTATTAACGACAAGCTCTCAGATAACTAGATAGGATTTGAGGCCTTATGCAGAGATTTAATTGTTAAGGAGACCTAGGAAGCTTTTTTGTTGTCTTCTATTTGGTGGTTTCATGCTTGCTAGTGTGTTCTTGTGTAAGGTTAGCAGGGGCTAGAACAGGAGGCGGAGGCTTTTTGCGATCATTTAAGTAAAGTCTGCTGGTGCGAGTCCCGTGGACCCGCACGACTTTACTAGGATAACCCTGGGAGTCTGGGGGCATTTTCTTGTCTGTGTCCCTGTGTGTTATAGTGTTGTGTTGTGTGAGGGCCCTTGCCTAGTACACTCAGCACTGCGCGTAGC
Source organism: Paralithodes platypus (assembly GCA_032716605.1). Classification (NCBI taxonomy): domain Eukaryota; kingdom Metazoa; phylum Arthropoda; class Malacostraca; order Decapoda; family Lithodidae; genus Paralithodes; species Paralithodes platypus. Next base: position 2,166,473 of record CM064555.1, read on the forward strand.
ACGTCTTGCTTTATTCTTTAGGGTCGGACAGGAGAGAGTCAGATACTTGCGATCTGAGTCTCTCAAGAGAGGCACCCTTTCAATTAGAGTGAATTGGCGCACAGGGACCATGGGGAACGTCACTAGGCTAGAGACGGTGGCTCCAGCCTGCGGTAGCCGAAGCCTATATCATTGCAGCTAGAACTCTGCCACCTGGCAGATGAAACAGCTAGGCGTTTATCATCTCGGTATGACTTGTTCTTGTGCCCCCACACCAGTTTACCCGTTTTTTTGAGCATTGTGAGTCAGGGTGTGGCTTAGAGACTCTGTCCGAGCGATGCTTGCCTGACTAAGAGTGTGAAAGCACACATGTATGTGGTTATGTTGCGAAATTGCTACCTTTATTTAATTATACCTATTGCCATTATTAACTGTAGAGGCTATCAATAGTATTTAGCTCCTGCTTATGAGTTTAAGAGGTCTCTAAATCCGTAACGTAATTTCTTTGCTAAGCATCAGAGCCTACAGTAGCCGCATGCAGAGTTTAGAAACCCGGAATCTTGTCTACCTGTACGATGTTTTGAGGACTGTTGGCTTGCACATTCTTTCACGCAGGGGTGATTAGTTGTATTAATTAAAGTAACGTTAAATGTACTTTCTTATAGGGGGTTATTAAATTGTTTCTGCAATTTAATTCCGTTATCTATCTTTTCCTTGAAGCTGTAAGTCAACTTAATTGTGTGATCTTTTAGTAGCCTGCTTGACTATCAGCGGTCTATAGTGCGTGCACCCTGTAACCGAGTCATCGGATACCTTGTTGTTCCAGGCAGGACTCTTGATGGTTTAGGGTGGTTCGTTGCCTGGGTTTATATATAAGGGTTGGATCTTAGCGTTTTCCGTTGTTGACTTGTTGCCGCATACCTAGTCAAAGAGAAAGAGCCCAGTGTTTATATATCCCAGGACCGTAACAAATGGCGACCTTGCATAGGATTTACTGAAACAGAGGAATATAGTGGTCATTTGTTTTGATCTTCCTTATGATTAGAGGAATACAGTGGACAATAGAGTTTTTTTTTTTGGAGCAACCAATATAACACAGTAACGACGTTAAAATAACATTAGTATATACATAATGGCATAGGAGATAAGGCACATTCTATAACGTGTGATAGTTACTGCAGTACACACGCATGTCTAATACATCAGAAAAAAACAAAAAACAATGATGGGTCAGGTCACGATACGGGCTCGGAGGGAGAAAGACCTGTGGAGTGGAATGGTCGATAGCCGAGGAGGGTGCTAGAAGATTTTTAGAGGTGCCCCTTACCGCTGGACAGGGTGTTGTCGCTGAATAAGTATGGCTTAAAGTGTGTGGCGGGGTCTTCAGGGTCACCAGGGTTTTAAGTGGCATGAGGAAGGAAAGTCAGCTCCCGAGGACTGTGATATTGGGTTTAGAAGGGAGAGACATGGGGGAAGAGGCGCCGGGGGGCCACGGTCCCCAGCCCCCCCTACACTCTACCCCTGTATCAAACGTCAGGGTGCCTGAATTTAGTACATACCCCCAAGTTGATGGTCAATGGCAGCGTGGAATTCACTCACAGCGACATCCCCATTTTAAAGGCACCTTCCCCTCCTCAAGGGTTTGCTCCAGATTTGTGGTTTCGGCTTGAGATGGCAAAGGTTGAGGCCGCCGAAAAGCCAGGCTAGAGTGAAGTTCAGGTTGAGGCTGCCGAGATACAGGCTTAGTGTGCGGACTGAGGTTGCCTATACGAGAGGCTGAACTGAAGGCAGAGTCTACTATGTATCGGGATGACAGGGAGCTGGAGAGATCTCGAGTGGAGGAAACAGGGCGAAATATTGGGGGAGGTAACAGACATCGGGACCAAGCATTGTCGCACCTGCTTAAACTAGTTCCTGTGTTCGATGAATTAGGTGTGGTCTGAGTTTTTTATGCAATTTGAGAAGAAGTGTCTGGAACACCAGTGGCCTCAGGAACAAGTGGGCAGACATTAGTTTCATCAAGACTCCTAGGAAAGGGGCTAAAAGCGGATTGATGCACTACCTTTAGAGTCATGGGTAGTTTATGATGAGCTAAAGAATGCGTTATGCTAAGGGCCTATGAGTTACAACCGGAAACTTACCGCTTGAAGTTTCGGGGTGTTACCTTCCTAGAACACGCCCGGGACTTGTCTGATGCACTACGACATTGGCTGCGTTCTGAGAGGGCAGCTACTTTTGAGGGAGTTGAGTGAGATGGTGCTCTTGGAGCAGTTCTTTAACGGCACCGGCGGGGACGACATTAAATCTTAAAGGAAAAAAATACTAGAACTCTCCAGGAGGAAGCAGGAAATGGCTCGACCTCCAACTGGCATTAATTCGAATGGGTGCAGAGCAACAGCTAGGGAGTGAGTAGGGTGCAAAGGAGATCGTACCCCTCCCCCACCCAAGAATTTTGATACACATAAATACACAAAACCATCTACCACTGACAATAAAACTGAACATAAACCAAATACCGTTCCGTATAAGAAGTCTAATGGTACCTTCCCCAATCCCAAGGGAAACCAAAGAGTAAAGAGTGCTTTGAATGTCCAAAAGAGGGTCACTTTTGCAAATGCTTGTCCGAACAAGCCACCAAACAAGGTTGTGTCATTGGTCGCCAGCATAGGGGTGTCGCCTATATCTTCTGAGTTTGCCAAGGGTAGTTTCGTCAGAGTTTGAGGACACAGCCTGTGTTCAAGAGTCCGGAATGGCTGCGAACCTTGTCCGCGACGTCTTTGGGGGTCATAGAGGGGCATGGTTTTGTGAGGTGGGCTGTCGAAAGGAGAGAGAGGAGTTAAAGAATTGCGTTGCTCCGGGGGCTTCTCAGAACTTGTTTTAAGAAAGTTACTGGTAGGCCGATTAACGCTGCTCGGGTGGTGGTAGTTCAGGGGGGATCAATGATACGAAGTCCTACCCGCTGCGTGCGGATGGAGCTGGAGGTGGGTGGTGTGGCGAAGGCGCTGGATGTCGGAATTGTAGAGAACTTGCCTGTTGGGGGCGTCGAACTCCTCCTCGGCAACGACTTTGCGGTTGCCTGCTTCTAAGGTTTCACCCTTGCTCAGTTGCCGAGAAGGCGGCCGACGTTAGTAGGGAGGAACAGGACGTGGGTTGAGAAGTGTAGCGTACAAACCATGGCGTGTGTTGTGAAGTTTCTCAGGACATCCGGAGCCTTGCAGCCCACCACCTCAGGTCTATCAAACCGCAGGGAGGAAAGGTCACTAAGAAAACGGGAAGTGGTGGTCGATTGGAGAGTTTTGAGCCTGCAGTGTTTCTTGCGTGACCCATTATGGGCACCCTATGTTAGAGTCTGGAGAGGCCCCGGAGACTGTCACCGCTAGTGCAGGTGCAGGGCAGGAAGAGACTCTGCGACAGCCGAGTTATGCGCAGCTGGGAGGAAAGGATGGCTCGGCGGGAGCATTGGAGGTGGAAATAAATTATTTAAGATTAACTGGGATAATCTCGCACATGCTGCAGATATATGTTTCTTGCAGCTGGAAGATCCTGAAGTCAGGGCGTGTGGTACTGGTGCTGTCGAACTGGAGAGCGATGGGGATGCGCAGCCTGTTAGTGATTTTTTATTGTCCTGAGGGGGATCTTGTATCGGGAGACATCAGGACCCCAAGAAAAAGTGGAGATGGCGGCGTCAGGATTAGTGGACCAGTTGGTTAGTACCGAGGGTGTGCCGTGAGAGCTTATTGAGATGAGCTCAGGATGTGCCTTTGGAGGGGCAACCTGGGGGCACGTAAGAGCGGAGGCAGCTCTGCAGCAAGCTTTTCTGGTGGCCTGGGGTAAAGGAGAGTGTCGTGTCATGGGTGTAAACAGTGTCCCACTTGTCAAGTTGTTGGGCAAACCCAATCAGGTCAGCCCGAGAGCCCCGTTACAACCCATCCCTGTCATTGGACCGCCCTTCAGCAAAGTAGTTATCGATTTGGTTGGCCCATTGCCACCCACTAGTGCCGGCAATAAATGTTACCAGATGCTTACCCCATGCGCAAACGGGATGGCTAAGACTGTTGTCAAAAAACTACTTGTCTATTTCTCTCGTTATGGCTACCGGCAGGAGGATCCAGTCTGATCAGGGATCCAATTTTACTTCTGCTCGGTTTAAGCAGACCATGCAGCAACATGGGATAGTGTCTGTGGTGTCATCTGCCCTACCAGCCCGAGAGTCAGGAAGTTTTGGAAAGGTGGCACTCGACTCTCAAGAGTATGTTGCGGTGTTATTGCATGGAAAAGGGGAATGGACTGGCTCTAGGTCTCCCATACGTTGATTTGCTGTGAGAGAAGTGAGACCTGGGGAGAGCTTGGGATTTAGCCCGAACGAATGGTTTTTTGGACACAGGGTCAGGGGGCCCCTACACATAGTCAAGGAGATCTGGGGAGGGAGTCACAAAGACATGCTCGCTTCTAAAGTATGTTGTTGAAAGCCGTTTGAGAGAATGCTAAAGAGCTTGGAGGTAGCCGGTCGGAACCTTACGAGTTCACAAGCTCAGATGAAGGACAGATACGACCAGAAGGTGAAGCTGAGCGGAGTTTGAAGTAGATCAGGAGGTACTGATACTACTGCCTCTGGTGGGACACCCCTTGTCTGCCAAGTATTAGGTCCGTATCGGGTTGTAAGGAAGGTTTCTGATATCGAAGATTTAGTAGCTACTCCTGATCGTAAGAAAAAGAACCAACTTTGCCATGTACATCTGATGAAGCGAGGATGTGAGGCAGCCCCCTCCGAGCCTCTCACTGTCCCGGTGGTTTGATATGCAGCGATCGTGGTGGAGAAGGAGGAAGGGACAGTCAAGCTGCGGGAGAGGATAATTGGGATTGTCATGTTTCCGCGGATCAGTAGGGCGGGAGCGGGAATTCTTAGAGCGAAGTCGACTCACGAGTTGATATTGCACCTGCCTGCGCAACAGCGGGGAGCTGTGACAGCACTGGTTTGATTCAACCCCAGCTGTTTTCGCGGAGCATCCTGGCCTCACTACTCAAGAGGTGCACGATGTGCTTGTTGGCGGAACACCCGCACTTTAACGCAGTGCCATACCGTGTTACCCCTATTAAATTACAAGCACTTAGGGAAGAGCTGGGATATATGCTGAAACGTCGGGCTGATTTCTGAGGAGTGCAGTAATGTGGACTTCCCCCGTCCAACTGACAGCCCAAACCAGATGGCAAGGTGCGGTTTTGTATAGATTTCCGCCAGGTTGAATGGTTTAACCCCCACAAAATGCAGACCCTCTCCCTCGCGTGGAGGACAGTGTGGATAAGATAGGAAAAGCCAAGTTCCTCACTAAGATAGACCTTGTTAAGGGCTATTGGCAAGTTGCCCTTGTCTGAGCGAGCTGCGAGAGGTGTGTGGGTTTGTGGGGGACCGGTGCCACCATTATCCGTTGCCATGTTATGCCATACGGGGCTCTGAAAAAAATGCCCATGCAACGTTTCAGAAATTAATGAACGACATTGTAGACGACATTTCCCCAAATGTACGGTTTGTACCTAGATGATGTACGATAATATACGACGATGATTTTTTAACAGGCACTATGCTCCCATCGGACAGCTTTTTAATAAACTGACTATGAATGAAGCAGGTTTGGTGGTAAACCTGGGGTAAAGTGCGATTTTTGTCAAATGCCACACAGGTTTGTACCTGGGGTTTCGAGGTGGGGATGGGTCAGGGGGGCCCTCCAAAGACAAAAGATCAAAGCCATCGATCCGTTTCCCCAGCCTAGGACTGAAAAAAGAAACAAATCATCGCGGGTTTTCTAGGTATGATAGGCTAATTATCGTCGCTTCATCAAAGGCTATTCGACTGTACTTGCACCCTTAACTGACTTATTTAGCTAAGGACAAGAAGTGCCGGTGGTCTCCTGAGTGTGCCAGAGGCGTTTTCCTTGGTGAAACACATGGTATGTAACCACCCCCATACTAAGGGACCCGGAATTCAGCAGACCTTTTCAGCTGCCGTCTGACTGATGCCAGTGAGTAGGGGCTGAGGGCTTTCTTGTTACAGACAGATGATGAGGTTATCGAACATCCAGTGAGTTTTTACAGAAAAAAATTCAATAGTGCACAAAGGAATTACTCTGTAATTGAAAACTACGTCCTGGCGCTAGTGCTGGCGCTCAGCAACTTCGATGTATCTGTTCCGGCTTTCGGACCAGTCGTCGTGGTTTATACCGATCATCACCCTCTGACATTCTTGAATCAGTTTCATAACCGGAATATGAGGCTGACCAGGTGGTCACTCATGCTTCGGGAGTATAATATGGAACACTACGCCATATGGGCGGTTCTGATAACGTGATAGCGGATTGTCTATCAAGGGTGGATGATGTTGGTTAGACTGCCACAGGATTGAGGGTTGAGTGTGGAGGAAAATCGGCTGTCACTGTAGTTCAGCCGAAAAAAACAAATTAAAAAAGCAAAAACCTTATAAAACTCTTTATTTTTATAACGTCATGTAGAATTTTGTATAAGATGTTGTAGCAGTATCTAAGTTGAATGTTTTCTCTTATTGTCGATAGGTTAGTTGAACTTGCTCGGTGCCGAGCGCAACAGTCATTTATTTTTTTAGATATAGTGCCTTGTGTCGCAACAGTGTGTGGTCCTATGAGAAGCTTTCTGTTAGATATGAAGAAACTTAGTCAGAGGGTCTTATATATTGGGGGAGGTGTGACGCTTCTGCATAGTAGCCACGTGCGGGCATGCGCGCGCGTGAACTGCCCAGCCGTTGAGAAAACCGGCTGGTGGCAGCCGGCCGGCCGGCTTTTCCTTAGTATAGATCCTTACGACAATGTAACTAATGTCTGGAATATTTCTTATGTTGTCTTCACAAGCTTGTAGCTGCCCTTATTCTTAACCAAACGCATCTTAGTATATGTTATTCTCGATAGTTGATTGTTTCATTATAATATAGAAGATGTAAGTCTAGTGAGAGTGGGAGGAAGACGAGCAGGTGAGAGATGAGACCGGCTGTAGGGAAGTTGCTTCGCGCGGAGAGTCTAGCTTGGGACGAGCCTGCTGTTGCCATATGCATTTGATTGCAACGTCAGGCTTAGCTTCGTAGCACCCACGGGGTAGAGGATTTTGACCCGGCAACTGTGTTGAGTGTTGCCAAGCATGGGCATGTATTTGCATGCCTAGGGTGGGGTCCAGAGAGATTCAAGAATCAGAGATAACCTCACTTGTCGTACCCTTCGGACCCCTTTGAGGGGGGGGGGTATCTATCCCTCTCAAAACCACTTAGAAACTTTCTCTCTTACTTTGTATACTCTTCCTTCCACTACTTCACCAATATATTTAAATTATCCCATCCCCTCTGATTAGACCTTATATCTATTATTGTATTACCGGACGAGCTCTCAGATAACTAGATAGGATTTGGGGCCTTATGCAGAGATGTAATTGTTAATGAGACCTAGAAGCTTTTTTGTTGTCCTTCTATTTGGTGGATTTTCATGCTTGCAGGGTGTGATTTCTTGTGTTTCATGTTGAATCGGCAGGGGCTTCAGGACCGGAGGGAGAGGACTTTTTGCGATCCTTTAAGTAAAGTCTGCTGGGTGCGAGTCCCGTGGACCCGCACGACTTTACCTAGGATACCCGTGGGAGTCTGTGTGGCATTTTCTTGTCTGTGTCCCTGTGTGTTCTAGTGTTGTGTTGTGTGAGGGGCCCTTGCCTAGTCCACTCAGCACTGCGCTAGCACGGTTCTTTGCTTTTTTGGCTTTAGGGTCGCCAGGAGAGAGTCAGATACTTGCGATCTGAGTCTCTCAAGAGAGCACCCTTTCAATTAGAGTAATTTGGCGCCCAGATCTGGGAATGTCCCTAGGCTAGAGCAGGTGGCTCAGCCCGGGTAATCCGAAGCCTATATCCTTCACAGCTTAGACCTCTGCCCGACCTGGAAAGATTAACAGCCTAGGGGTTTATAATCTTGGAATGCTTGTAATGGGGCCACAGTTTACGTTTTTTTGTGAGCATTGTGAGTCAGGGTTGTGGACTTAGAGGACTCTGTCGCGAGCAGGCTTGCCTGAACGAAGAGTGAGAAGCACACCTGTTATGTGGTTATGTTGCGAGTTGCTACCTTTATTTAATTATAACTATGCCATTATACACTGTTCATGGCCTATCACTAGTATTTAGTTTCCTGCTTATGAGTTAAGAGTTCTCTAAACAATCCGTAACGTACTTTCTTTGCTAAGCATCAGATCCTACAGTAGCCGCATGCCAGTTTAGAAACCCGCATCTTGTCTACCGGTACGATGTTTTGAGGACTGTTTGCTTTCGACACACTTCTTTCACACGCAGGGGTGATGTAGTTGTATTAATTAACGTAACGTTAAATGTTACTTTCTTCTAGTTTGTTATCTAAATTGTTCCTGCAATTTAATGTTCCGTTATCTATTCTTTTCCTTGAAGCTTTAAGTCAACTTAAAATTGTGTGAGTCTTTTATAGTAGCCGGACTTGACCTATCAGCAGGCTATAGTGCGTGCCACCCTGTAACCGAGTCATAGGAATACCTGGTGTTGTCCAGGCAGCGACTCTGATGGTTTAGGGTGGTTTGTTGCCTTGGGTTTATAGATAAAGGTTGGATCTAAGCGTTTTCCGTTGTTGCTTGTGTGCCGCATACCTAGTCCAATAGAAAGAGCCCAGTGTTTATATATCCCAGGACTTAACAACAGGCAACGATCACTCACGACATTCCTTATCCCTCAGACCCTTCGTCAACACGTAGTCCAGCTCTGCTTTCACCACAGGCTGTCGAGCAGGATTTATATGGTAGGGAGCCACTTTGAAGCCTTGCACTGTTCTCCAGCCTCTATGTCGGATTATACCCCGTACATCAGGCCTGGAGAATGAACAAACATTGCGGATGTACTGCCACAGCCTAGTAAACAAGCTGCCTTGCACTGATCTTCCAGCCTCCATGTCGGATTCTACCCTGTACATCAGGCTTGGAGAATGAACAAACATGCGGATGTACTGCGCTATTTTTTCATGTCAGGCCTAGTAATTTCTTATTGCTCTCTTTTGCTCACACCACACTTCTCTTGGCGATACAGGAACAAGAGGTTGCACACTTATCTCGACGAACACAATGATCATTGCCCTCCCACAAGCCCAGCCGAGACCACAGTTTCTACACTATAGCCTCCCTCCTTCTCCACCTTTGTTCCCAGAACAGCTAGGTCACGATGAGGAGACAATCTAATACCACCTGTGCAGTCACTCTCATATTTCATAATTGCTAAGGCCTTCCCCGCCGATGACCGTAATGTGCACGCCCCGCATTCCTTGCGACAGTACATCTGCCCTGCGCAGCTATCACCGCCTTCAGCGACAAAATGGCCAGATACAGTCGGTCCTAATGGTAGGGCTGTTGCATAATACTAGAGCAGCATTGGGAGGCCTATGCGACGGATCGGGCACATCCACTCCACAGCCAACCTCACCAATCTGCTCAGATATCCTGGTTCTGACCACAATACCCTTAGCAGCCATGGGTCGACCCTGACCTAACAACCCTTGCCAAAGCCTGGTCGCCTCACCTTGAACCACTGAAAACAACGAGGCCAACGGTCTACTGACACTCAAGTGACTGTCAGCGGAACCTCGTGCACCGCAAGAGTTTGTGAGGCCTGGGTGCTCGGCACAGAACAGTGGTGGTATGAACCGAGCGGAGTGCTGGAGCGCTGCACACTGCTTGCTCAGGCAGGTGCTCTAGAGCCTTCGACAGCCCCCTGGCTCGTTGTCCCCCGCCCACTGCTCCAACCGGTACATGACAATTCCCAATTCTAATCCACCTGTGCCCCCACTGCCCCTCTCATCGCTCCTTCTCCACCTTTGCTCGCTGCGGACCAACAAAAAGGACAGTAGGTCCTGCTTCAGGTGGTTGCCTCACCAAACTCTGCACCGGTTCACATGACATGTTTTCCACCGTTCTCGAGTTCAAACTTGCTGTCCGTCAGGAGTTTTCTCACGCCCTACCTCAACACCCAGTGTGACAGGTTCTGGGGCCCGAGTCCGGACTTAAGCGTTGGTGCTAATACTAAGTCACCAAGAAGAGCCGCCTGGATCAAAACTCACAAATTACTCCCAGCTTTAGCTTGCTCCTTACCGACCGTTTCTCCGTTCTGGTCTCCATGTTCTATTCTCGCTGCCCAGAGACTGAGGTAATAGGCTTGGACACTTTAGATGCACCTGAGACTCGGGTGACAACAAACGCACCTCTTACGTGTTTTTGACACCGTCTCGAACCAACTCCTGCCCTCCCTACTCACGTCGGCCGCCCTCTCGGCAGCGATCTAGGGTGGAAACCTCATGAGTAGGTACCGCAGCAAGTCGTTGCCTGATAAGAAGGTCGACGCCCTCTACTGGCAGTTTTCTCTACGATTCCCAACATCAAGCGTCTCCCGTGTCCACAGCCATCAACCTCCAGCTCCACTCGAACCAACGGGTATGAGCCGAGTAGCATTAATACCCTGCACCACCACTACCCGTGGGTCCACGTTTATAGGCTTGCCGTGTAAAGTTTTTTCAACATCACGAGTGCTGGGATGCACCTGTATCCTCGCAACAATTCCAACCCATGGCTTGTCAACCAGGCCCAAACTCCACCGCAGCAACACGCCCTCTATGGCCGCCAAAAAGGGCATCGCGGACAGGTTTCGAGCCCTCCGGACACTCTTTCACTGGCTGTGCCCCCGCATCTGACATATCACCTCCGGGTAATTGCAGAAGACCTCAGAGGCCACCCCCAATGTGTGCGAGCCATAAGACACGACTTCTGTAGGTTGGTTTACGTAGGGGCAGGAACGTGCACCTTATTATGGACACCTAAAACACTCTACTTCAACCTTGGACTTCTCCCCTGAGGTGGGGAAGGGCGCCTGACCTTTCTCAAATGGGACGGTCCTTGGTTTGTGATCAAACACTGGTATCCCTTGCTCTTGCTGTTGTTAATAACTGTCGCATTCACTGACTCGGGGGGGTGTGGAGTGTTGCGCCCCTTGTTTCACTGCATCGGTTCCGTTGTGCAGACCCGCACCCACGAAATCAGCGATACGCCTCAGGTCAGCCAACTCAGCTGCCTTCTGTAGAGTTTTAGGCTGTTTCTTCTTTGAGGTTCAAAGTTCACGTAGTCGCTGGCCTTTGCACTTGAAAAATTGTCTCTATACGGAATAACTGCTCAAGCTGCTTCCGAACGTCGTCACCTTCTCTGACCTCAGCCAATTTCTTAAAGCATCAGACAGTTTCCGGGCATGTTCTAGAAAAGTACAACTCACGACCCTTAGGAACACCCCGAAACTTCCAACCCTATATGTCTCTGGTTTTGTAACTCATATGCCCGCAGGACAGCCTCCTTCAAATACCTCAATAATCGATTGCAAGACTCCAAGGGCAACGCATCATATTCCGTGAGTCCTTTTGCCAACTCAACCGTAGAAGGAAACAAGGTGCTGCCCACTGGTACATCCTCGTGCCATTGGTGTTCCCGGCGACTTCTTCTCAAAACGTAGGAAAAACTTGGTGACACCCGACTCGTTCAAATGCAGGGACTAACTATAAGAAGTGTGCGATAAAGAACTGGATGAAGACCTCGATTCCCAGAAACCGCGGAAGACGCTGCCCCCTGTCGACTCCACCCGAGACTTTCTCCAAGCTCTCTTGTCTGCACAGTACTTCGTAGCCTCAACCTGACATCTTAGCCATCCCAAGCTTTCATGCTTTCGTTGCTCAGCCTGCTGGTTAAGTTTGGCGAGTTTTCGGGAGCTGAAACAACATTCTCGGCAGACAAACCTTGAGGAGGGTGGTGCTACTATTGGGGACCTCACCCCGTGAAATCACTAGAGGTATAACCCCAACCGCCAGCGGGCATCGGCCTGCGGAAACGTACCCGTGCTTTCGGAAGCCCGAGGGGGCGCCCATGGTAGGAGTCGAGTGGAATTGGGGCTGGTGCAGAATGTGCCCCAGCTCCCGCTCCACCCGAAGACCCAACCGCACCCCACCGAGCACCACAGGTAACCAGCTCACCTCTCGACAAACTGCTAGTAACCGGGGAAACCCTAAGGACCGTGGCTACTCCACTGCAGTCCGTAAACCGGTCTAGCCCCGACACCCGATCCGAGCATCCCTCCTCACTGTTTACCACCCGAGCGCACACTAGACAACTCCACCTTTCTTCTCCACTCCACCATCCTCGGCCTGTTGCTGTGTTTATCTCACTATGGTAAATGATCGCGTCGTTCGGACATAGTGTCCCACCGGAAATCCTCATTTTAAAACAAAACAAAAAACGTAAGTACTACTCTCATGTAGCCCATTCACTCAAAAATGCTTGAAGACAACTCAAGTGCTATACTACGTTTTGCCAAAAATATCTCCACCTTGTCCAAACATATCCTCACAAACAAAACAACTGTTCCAAAAATCCTGGCAATTATTTCTTAGTTCACTAGGTTGTTGTGACGACTAAGATAAGATACGAGGCCAAGGTCGCCATTTGTTAACTGGCGACTATGATAGATGGCTAGGCAAAGGTTCGTCCATTTGTTACGACCGGGGCGGGGCTACGAATAAAACAATGTGCACTTAATGCCTATGGGACTAGTAATAGGGCACTATGCAACAACGTTACGCTAGATCCCCAAAGCCCTTGACCCACTTATATGCCCGGCGCCACAACTCCACGCCAGAACCAAAACACAAACAAGAACTATACCCTCCAGAGTTAATCTGCGATAACGGGGTATCCTTAACTCGGCATAAATGTACTCTACTTCAGGCTAACCCACTGGTATACACTGATAACACACAGGATGCAAGTTACATTAAATGCATAAACAAGAATCTATGGAAAGATCAATTAAATCACTGCAAGATTAATAATTATAAGATGCTAGACAAGGTCGCCATTGGTTAAGGCGAGGTCCATTTGAGGGATTTTTTTCTGACTCCTTTCTCCCACATGTTTAGCCCCATGCGTTTCTATTGTTAAGACGTTCGCCCCATTAGTTGGACGATTTTAAGAACTTTCGACCCATTTCTGTCAATTTAAGACTTTCGTGCCATTTAGGTGTCGATTTTATCCTGGCGAGCGATTAGCGAGCCTGTGATTTAGGAGGAATCGGCTTTCAGCGGGACATTTTTCTACCGAAAAATGTAAAATATCTTGAAAGAAGGCTCAAGGGGGTGTAATCTTAAGCTGAAGGATATCTAGGGACCAAACTAAAAACCTCCCCTTAACTGGCGACTATGATACAGTTACTCGAAACAACAATAAACTCTTCACTCTTATCTGAAAGAAAGTGAAGTATAGTCCTACAGCATAGACCTGGAAACTTCTAAAGAAAGTCTGATGCTCGTAAGATGCTCGTATCTTAACTATATAAAGGCAGGAGGCAGGACGTGTAAAGCGAATACACAAAAAGATAGGACATATAATGTTAACTGACATGAGAATACTATAAATGCACAACGGTAGTAATGCTCGACACTAAAAGAAGTACTTCCTCATTAACGAAACAGCCTACTATGGTTGTGCGGCTCAGCAACAACCTAGACTAATAAATGCTTGTGAATAATAATGCATACATATCAAAGAGCTAATATTAAATACTAATAAGTGTCTACTCAATTAATAATGTCTAGCTGGGTATACTCAAGGTAAGGAACTGGGGGGAGCAAGACTGGCTCGTAGTCTAGCGATGTCCTTAAGACTGTATCCTTTAAGTTACGTTAATTGACTATGTGTGCTCTCTTGATAGATCCAGATCACAAGTATCTGGTTCTATCCTGGCGACCCTCTAAAGCCAAGCAAAGAGGCAGCAAAGTGTGGAACAGGCACAGGCAAAAAGCCCTCAGTCAACACAAAGCTGCACTCACAAAAGGACACAACCGAAAAGACAGCACAGGCTACCACAGGACCAGTCGAAGTCGTGTAGGTATAAGCAAAACCATACACACATCGATGAACGACTACAGTTACCTTATCCCAGCCTAGCATTAAATAAAAGGGCAGAAATACTAAATCAATAATGGAGACACACAGAGTTCATAACCTATACTAACTAAGAACCCTCAAAACCTATTCTAAGTACATGTAAGTATCTCAGAGGACGGCGCATGCAATACAATGGGCCGGCTATGGAAACCGTATGCAGAACCCAAGGGGACAAGTAATTGAATAAAGATGAGAAGTAATGGAAAAGAAGAAGTTCAGGGAGAGAAACAGTTCTAAAGGTGGTGATCGGGGGAGAGAGTAAGCAAGGGATGTTAGATGCATGTGCGCCTAGCCTGTCCTGAGGAAGGCAGCTCCTGGGGACCCCCACGAACACAGAAGCCCACAAAGACGCGGTGGTCGGCCAATCACAGGCCGAGACGTCACAAGGCAGCAGGTGTCACGTGATACAGCCAGACACGCCAGCCAATCAAGGGGCGTGGGAAGGCCCGCGCGCGAGCCTCCGAGCGAGGGGACAACACATGCATACGCACGCACACATTACCACCACACTGGCTACACCGCTCTCTCTCCTTAACAATATACAATGCATGTTATATTCTATTAATGATATAAAGCACTTCCCGTTGTCACAGACGAAACAAAGACCACCACTGGACTGTCTGTGACAATACGATTGCTAGGAAAGAAAGAACAACATTCTCTGATAACTGTAGCCCACTTCAATGTCCCTGGCGAACACTAGTGGCTACCGAGAGGCGATTCTGCCAACGCTGGTAGACGTCACAATATATATATATATACTGTATATATATATAGTTTGTCTTTACCGGTGTTCTTTAGTTTTGTATTATATTATCTGTTCAGTATGCCTCATCCCCTTTCTTTTTCTCTGCTTCTCAGTGCTAATGTTTTCCCTTCTTCTTCCAGGTATAATAATAATAATGAGAATATTAATAATGTTTATACTATACTACTATACTACTACTACACTATTACTACTACTACTACTAATAATATAAGAATAATAATATGTTAATAATGATAATAATCGGTTTGTTTGGAGCTTCCGTTCCCATGTTGAACTACTGTCTCCGCTGGCAACCAATTTATCGTGTTGTTCCTAATTCCTGTGTTTTAATATATCCTCATCATATTTCTTCTCTGCCCCTCTATGTGCTATTTGCTCCCACATATATCTCCGTTTGCATAATTATACATACGTTATTGTTTGTATGGAAGCGGAGGTAAAACACTGAAGCTAAACATGAGAGAGAAGGGGGTCCAGAAACCTTTAATTCTACATATGCACTCGATTACCATATCATTACACCGTACCCACCTCGCCCACTCTCCCCTTAAGGGGAGATGATTTGTTTTACTGGTTCCCCTTCTCCCTCAAGATTAGCCCCATTATTTTCCAGATTTTAAGACGTTCGACCTATTATTTTTGCGATTTTAAGACTTTTCGCCCCTATTATGTGTCAATATTAAGATTGTTCGTGTCATTTAGGTGTCAAGTTTTCCTGAGGAGCGATAGCGAGCCTGGAATATAGGAGGAACCGAACTGGCCTTCGGCCGGAGCATTTTTCTACCGAAAAATTTACAAATATATCTTGAAGGGGGATCCTGTGGTTGTTATTTTAAGTTTGATGGAGGTATAGGGAGAAAAAAAATAAAAATAAAATAAAAAATATAATATATTTATATATACTGTATATATCTATATATATATATATATATGAAAAAATCGTCGAAAAAATTAACCATGCCCCCTTAACCCCTTCTGGATGGTGAAGCATTTGTACAGTTTATTATGGCTATCATTAGACGATACTGTACTACTTAGGAAGGCTCTCTACGAATCAAAGGGGTAAAAACTATCTCAATTCACTCTCTAGCTCCCACACGTTCTTCCTAAACTAAATAAAATCGTCTAATAATACCCATAAGCTGTCCAAACGCATCATACTCTTCAAGAGATTTATGGGAGTATGGGAAAGTATTTCTTATCTATGGGAGTATTTATTTATGGGGGGAGTAATGGAGTATTTATTATGGGGGGGGGGGAGGGGAGTATTTATTATGGGGGGATGGGAGTATTATTATGGGGGGGGGGATGGGAATAGTATTATATGGGGGGGGGATGGGAGTATTTATTATGGGGGGGGATGGGAGTATTTAATTTATTGGGGTATTATTATTTATTATATGGGGGGGATGGGAGTATTTATTATGGGGGGGGATGGGGTATTTATATGATGGGAGTATTTATTATGGGGGGGGATGGAGTTTTATTGGGGGGGGGGATGGGAGTATTTATTATGGGGGGGGGGATGGGAGTATTTATTATGGGGGGGGGGATGGGGAGTATTTATATGGGGGGATGGAGTATTTTATAGGGGGCGGGGGAGAGTAGTTATTTGGGGGGGGGGTGGGAGTATTATTATGGGGGGGGAGGTAGTATTTTATTATGGGGGGGGGATGGGAGTATTTATATGGGGGTGGGATGGGAGTATTTATTATGGGGGGGGGGGGGATGGGAGTATTTGGGGGGGGGATGGTAGGAGTTATTATGGGGGGGGATGGGAGTTATAATGGGAGTAGTATTATGATGGGAGTATTTATTATGGGGGGGGGATGGGAGTATTTATTATGGGGGAAGTTTATTATGGGGGGGGGATGGGAGTATTTCTTATGGGGGGGGGATGGGAGTATTTATTATGGGGGGGGGATGGGAGTATTTATTATGGGGGGGGGGATGGGAGTATTATTATGGGGGGGGGGATGGGAGTTTTTTATGATGGGAGATTTATTAGGGGGGGGGGATGGGAGTATTTATTATGGGGGGGGGATGGGAGTATTAATGAGGGAGTATTATAGGTGGGAGTATTATTATTATGGGAGTATTTATTATGGGGGGGGGATGGGAGTATTTATATGGGGGGGGATGGGAGTATTATTATGGGGGGGGGGGGGATGAGATTTATTATGGGGGGGGATGGGAGTATTTATTATGGGGGGGGGATGCGTATATTATTATGGGAGTATTTAATGGGGGGGGGATGGGAGTATTTATTATGGGGGGGGGATGGGAGTATTTATTTGCTCACTTATATGTATTATGTATGATTATTATTATTATGATTATTATTATTTTTATGATTATTATTATTATGATTATTATTATTATTATGATTTTATTATTATTATGAATTATATTATGATTATTTTATTATTATGATTATTATTATTATATGATTATTATATATGATTATTATTATTATGAATATTATTATTAGATGATTATTATTATGATTATTATTTTATTATGATAGTATTATTATGATATTATTTTATATGATATTATGATTATTATGATTATTATTATTATTATGATTATTATTATTATGATTATTATTATTATATTTTATTTTTTTTAGCTTCCTCCCTTGACTTCCATCAAGCTTAACCCCCCGCCCCCAGACCCTCCTTCAAGATAAATTTGTTAATTTTTTGATTGAAAAAATCCCGGCCTATGGGCGGTTCCTCTTAAATCACAGGCTCGCTATCGCTC
Organism: Paralithodes platypus; assembly: GCA_032716605.1. NCBI lineage: Eukaryota > Metazoa > Arthropoda > Malacostraca > Decapoda > Lithodidae > Paralithodes > Paralithodes platypus. Next base: position 2,184,023 of record CM064555.1, read on the forward strand.
GCCAGGAAGAAATCGACACCTATATGATATGAAAAGTCTTAATATTGATACAGAAATGGGACAAAAAGTCTTAAACTCGCCAAACTGATGGGCCGAACGTCGTAAAATCTGAAAACTAATGGGGTTAAACATGAGGGAGAAGAGGGGCCAGAAAAGACCCATCACCCCTTTATGAAGTTACTTTGATAATAACTCCGCCAACATGTACCCCACCCATATCCTATTATTTGCCACTTATTGCTGCTCTCTCCTGACCTTCCAGTGCCTCCGTCGAGTGTGGAGATGCGGGGAGCGGTGGGACAGCTCCTGGCGGGTTCGCGGCAGGAGGTCCGGTGCCTCTCCTCGGGGTCCCGCCCCCCGGCTAACCTCACTTGGGACCTACAGGGGGCGCAAGACTGGTCGCCGCTCGAGGTCACAGAGGTACGTCACTTAACCAAAAAAACAAAACAAAAACAATATTTTAGCTATTATTAGACGATTTAAGACAGCCGAAGGTTTCTCTCAAAATTACAGACTCGCTATCGCTCGCCAGGAAAAATCGACACCTAAATGGCACGAAAGGTCTTGATATCGATAAAGAAATGGGACGAAAGGTCTTAACATCGACAAACTAATGGGCCGAACGTCTTAAAATCTCAAAAGTAATGGGGCTAATCATGAGGGAGATGGGGGTCCCGAACAACCATATATACTTCCCCTTAAGAAGAGAGGACAGTCTTGTTATTTGAGTTCGGGGTCGATAACAATTAGTATGATGAGCACCGGTACAGTCGAGCTAATAAGTGATGTCTCTGCACCAAGGATAATTATGTCGATCAATAATTGGTATGAGCAATGTCCAAAACTTAATATATTCGTTTCGAGTGAGATATACAAACATGCTCCTACACTTACCCACCCTATTCAACATCTGACAGACATTAATACAGCAAAGAGCGAGCCAACCGTAATGACAGCTGAGCCATGACTTATTAGCACGACTGTACATAATAACATGACAACTTGATATATCAAGGGGATCAAATTAAGCCTTGTTCCCGGAAATGTAGCCAGTGTCACACAAGCGCTTTTCCCGGCAATTTTCGACGAGCAAGTTTTTTCCATAATATCTTGAGGCTCTTTCACATTGGTATCGGCAACTAGACTGAAGGTAGATTGTGCTATAGTCTATTCGCTGTAACTTAGGCGACAAATCCTGACCTCTATCATCTGTAACTAAAAAAAGGGCTGGAGCAAATTGGCAGTAAGATTCCACATCTATTCCTTGACTGACTCTTCCCAAATGGTAGAAATATTAGCTCGATTACTCCGGTCGATTTTGAGTTCCAGAGGTTAAAGGTTATGATTTGTTCACCTATTTAAGGGGAATATACCCTAGGAGGCTGATTTATGACTAACTTAAGGGGAATATGCTATAGGAGGCTGATTTATGACTAACTTAAGGGGAATATGCTATAGGAGGCTGATTTATGACTAACTTAAGGGGAATATGCTATAGGAGGCTGATTTATGACTAACTTAAGGGGTATATACTATAGGAGGCTGATTTATGACTAACTTAAGGGGAATATGCTATAGGAGGCTGATTTATGACTAACTAACTATGCTATAGGATGATTTGACTAACTTAGGGGTCTATATAGGAGGCTGATTATGACTAACTTAAGGGGAAGCTATAGGAGGCTGATTTAGACTAACTTAAGGGAAATGCTAGGAGGCTGATTTATGACTAACTTAAGGGGAATATGCTATAGGAGGCTGATTTATGACTAACTTAAGGGGTATATACTATAGGAGGCTGATTTATGACTAACTTAAGGGGTATATACTATAGGAGGCTGATTTATGACTAACTTAAGGGGAATATACTATAGGAGGCTGATTTATGACATAACTTAAGGGGTATATACTATAGGAGGCTGATTTATGACATAACTTAAGGGGAGGCAGTTGGTTTTTCGAGTCCACCTCCCTCATGTTTAGCCTTATTAGTTATGATATTTCAAGACATTTGCCCCATTAGTTTGGCGATTTTCAGACCTTTTGCCCCATTTATTTGCCAATATTAAGACCTTTCATACCATTTAGGTATCGATTTGTTTTCCTGGCGAGCGATAGCGAGCCTGTATTTGAAGAGGAATCGGCCTTCGGCCGGGACATTTTTCTACCGAAGCATTTACAAACTTATATCTTGTGGGTGTTTTTTAAAGTTTGATAGAGGTTTAGAGAACAAACTAAACCCCTTCCTTAAACCATTGAGCCCAACCAGTAAATTATGCTGCACAATACCGTCTGAGCTCCCATAAATTTTGAAGAAGCCAGACTACAATATTGCCTGTAAAAATTGCCGGAAATACCACTCGTTATACCGGAAATGACCAAGGTAGCCAACCCAGTGAACGCACCTATTATCCCTTATCACACACCACTGATTCTCCCTGCTGGCGATGTTTAAGGGGGGATGGTTGATGTTTTGGACCCCCTTTCTTCGTCATGTCTAGCTCCATTCGTTTTCACATTATAAGTCATTCGGTCCATTAGTTTGTCAATTTCGAGACTTTTCACCCCAATTCTGTGTCAATATTATTAAGACCATTCGTACAATTTAGGTGTCAATTTTTTCCTAGCGAGCGATAGCGAGCCTCAAATGCAGTAGTAACCAGCCTCCGGCCAGGACATTATTCTATGGAAAAATTAACAAATGTATCCGGAAGGAGGGTCTTATTTTTTTTTATTTATTTTTTTTTTAAACTTGAATGAAGCCTAGGGATGAAACTAAAAATAATGATGAGAAGATAAATAAATCAGCAAAAAAATCCCGTCATCCCCCCTTGATAAATTCTCAAGTTTTTAACACCAATCAACTTCTCTATCTCTCTATGCTCTATCTCTCTATGCTCTATCTCTCTATGCTCTATCTCTTGATCTTCATCATCGGCGTCGGGTTGGTGCCCTTAGTCTTTTATTTAAAATATTTAACAATACTCAGCATCCATTGCATAGTGTTTTACCAGAACCTTTTATTCCAATTCGCGCAACAAGCTTTACGAGGAGTCTTAATGACCTTGCCATGACTCCAATTAATGTTTCTACATCTCAGTTTTCTCGGTGTTTTATTCCGTCAATGATTCCCTTTTGGAATCATTTGCCAAACGAGGTTGTACAGTCAACCCATATCTCAGCTTTTAAGTCCAGAGTTAATGTTTTATTACAGCAGTAAATTTTTGTTTTAATCATGATTTGCTTTTATTCTTTTTAGAATGGTGTTTTAATTGACAAACTGATCTTTTCTTCTGGGCTCTCTAACTACTGTAGCCCTTTTCCTTTTTCTTAGTTGTCTTAGTCTCTCTCCAGTACTTACGGGTATTTTGTGGGGATTCATCTTTTATAGGTGTATCTGCAGCCTGTTGGGAGGCTTAGACAGCTTCTATAATAATAATAATAATAATAATATCTAAACTCAATTAATGAAATCAACAGATCTATCCACTTGAGTTCACTTACACTATATTCCCGCTTGCTCATGGTGTTGTCGCCCCCTTGCCACATCGCCTCTCTCTTAACCCTTTGAGTACCAGCGACGTGCGTTGTATTATATTCTAGCTATATTTAGACGATATTATGCACTTTAGGGAGGATCTGTGGTAGTTTAAAGGCTTGGTTGAGATAGTTTGAAGCCTTATTATTACTAGAGGTCCTTCCTAAGCTGAATAATATCGTCAAATAGTTGCCAGAATACGATGGAAAGGACGTCCCTGGTACTGAATGGGCTACTATATACCCTGACTTTCCAATCTTACCTCCTGCGGCATATAATTTGTCTCCTTGGTATCGCATTATTCGCTTCGGGGCCTTTCTTTGTTGATATATTTTCCTTTCCGGTTTTTATTCTTTGTGAGATTGAGGTGGGTCTTGGGGTGGATGAACACTATCACACACACACACACACACACGAACGCACGCACGCACGCACGCACGCACGCACGCACACACACATGCACACACACACACCTCTGGTGATCCTGATGATAAGTTGAGGACGTCTGGTCGTCCCTCGGTCATGCTGATGCACCACCGCCAGTAGTAGTCATTCACCCCTCGTCCCCGACCCCAGTGAAAGACACAGGGGCAAGAGGACCAGTAGATGGACTGTTCATGGTAGACAGATCGGTAATAAAATTACCGTCTGCCCTCATCAGGGCAAGCTTATCAGGAATGCTGTTACTCAGTGCCCTGATGTTGTAGTGGGTCATTTTTGGCTGGTCAGGGACACTTTTGAGGAACCTATCCAGCACCCTCTTGAACTGGTCAGCCGAGGAGCACTCTGCATCACGCACATACCTTGGCAGCGCATTAAAGAGTGTTGGGCCCCGGTATGATATTGAGGTAATTCTCTGAGTCACCACTCTGGCCAAGGCTCTATTATTGATGTTTCCCAATCACAGACCTTACCTCGCCTCTTGCTGATTTTCTCACTTATTTTCGACTCATTGTTTAAGTTTGGGACATGGCCATTCAGCATTTTCCAAACGTAGATTATGATGTACAGTTGGTCAAAGTTCCAGCTGACCCACCCTCGCTCTGGGGCTCGCAGAATTATCTGGCAATACTGGTGTAGGAAGGAGGTGTGTCTTACAAAGATTGGGATTGGTGGATCTGATTTTGGCTATATCATTGTTAGAACATATACTAAACAGGGGAAAGTAAGCCTATCTCAAATAAAAATGCATATTTCGATATGTATGATCTCGAACATTCACCCAAAGTTCGTAGAATTTCTAAAATATTAAAGTTATTATATCCACTGATTGGCAACTCATATAAAACCTGCTGGCTGCCACAACATACTTTACTCGATTTTATAAGAATACATATTTCTGTTTTATTGGTGGCTGCTTAATGAAGGAGCATTTAGTCTTCACAACGTGGATATTACATAGTCTAATTTGCAGTAATATACAGGACAGACACAGGTAACACACTAATGGCAAGTGGTATCCCTGCACCACTACACCAGTATTGCCAGCTAATTCTGCGAGCCACAGAGCGAGGGTGGGTCAGCTGGAACTTTGACCAACTGTACCGCTCACGCCGTTGCTCTAACGAGTACAATTCAAGTGCTTTAAGTCTTCCCCAGTAGTCGAGATGTTGCACGGAGGAGATCTTGTTTGTAAATGTACGTTGGACGTCTTCAAGTGCTTGTCGTTCTCCAACCCTCCACAGGTCCCAGAGTTAGCAGCAGTACTCGAGGATTGGCATTATTAGAGATTTGTATAATATTATCATTGAATTTTTTTTCCTTGTGGCAAACGTCCGTAGAATCCAACCCATTTGATTACGAGCAGAATGGACTATGTCTTGGATGTGTTTGGTATATGCTGCATCACTGCTTATTGTTACCCCTTGATCTTTAATATTGGCCACTGCATTGATACTGTTTCCATCATAGGTTGAGTACACAGTATTTTCTTTTAGTTTGATATCAGGTCCATATCTAATTAGGTCAAATTTGCAGCTATTAAAAGACATGTTATTATTTTCCGCCCAGTGGTACAGCACATTCAGATCCTGCTGGAGTGATGCTGCATCGTTCTCATTCTTCACTCTTCCAGACACCCATGTATCGTCGGCAAAAGATGAAACTCGAGCCATCTGAACCTCAGCATCTATGTCGGACAAGAGTATTAGGAACAATATTGGTCCAAGAACAGAACCTTGGGGAACTCCACTGGTCACGTTTGATTCTGCCGACAAACAGCCACCAACTGCTACAGACTGGACTCTATCTCTGAGGAAGGCACTTATCCAACATCCAACACGTCCACTGATCCCGAGTTTCCGAATCTTATGGAGGAGGACGTCATGGTCGACTTTATCAATGACCTTCTAGAAGTCAAGGTACACCACATCCAGGTTGGCTCGATCCTCCAGTGTTTGCAGAATATAGTCATGGTGCTCCAGCAATTGAGACAAACAGAATCTCTCTCCTCTGAAGCCATGTTGTCCACTGTTCATCTTATTGTCGTTTTCTAAGATAAACACTATTTGGTTATTGATAAATTTCTCAACTATCTTGATAATGTGAGAAGTCAGTGCAATCGATCGGTAGTTCTTGGGTAGGAATCTTGGTCCTCCTTTGTAGATTGGGATAATCTTTCCAGTACTCAAAAACATTGGTATAGTTCCCTCTCTCATAGATGCATTCCACAGCATGTATAGTGGGACTGAAAGCTCTAAGGGCACTCTTTCAGGAGGATTGCTGGAAATTGATCGGGTCCAGCCGCAGAGTTTACTTTAAGCTCACCTATTGCTTCAGTAATATCACTTGGTCGGAAGTAGATGTCCTCCAGTTGAGGTGGCTGCCTAATAGAAATTAAGAAAATATCTGGGTCATTGATTCTGTGCATCTCTTTTGGCTGACAAAAGTACTTTTCTGTATTGACCTCTCAGTGTCTTGCAGATATGTTGTGGATTGCTGATAACTTCTCCATCTGTGGCGACAAGAGGACCAATACCTGCTTTCACTGTGGCTCGTTTCTTAACATACGTGAAGAAATACTTTTAGTTTGTCCGAATGGCTTCAACAGCAGATTTTTCATCTTTGGCTCTTTTGTTCCTGTGGGACTCCCTCAGCTGCTCCTCCAGTTGTTTCACCTTGTCCTGCATGCTTCTTCTGTCATGGTCATTGTTACATGTTTTTATTCTGGAGTTTAGTTTGCTCCTTTTCCTAATAATTGTTTTCCTCTCATGTGGAATGGTTGCTTTGTAGCAGGCCTTCCGGAGAGGAGTATACCTTTTTACAATCTTGAGGGTAGTTGAGATGGTTGTGTTGTACTTTTCATCAACTGAAGCACTTTCAATTTCAGTCTGCCAATCAACTTCACCCAGCTCACACTTAATACTGGACCAGTGAACTTTGTTGTTGAAGAAATTCAGGTCTCCAAAATTGATTTCTGGCTTTGCAGTTGGTTCCATGACTTGAGAGGACTTAATTCTTCTAATGTTGGAGGTAATCTTAACCCTGTCCGACAAATTTGCTAGCTTACTGATGGGGTGGCGGAGCACCCGGTATTTCCCTCACAAAACTTTCTCTGATACTGAGGTACCGGTAAAAGTTGGAGGTATTTGGGGTTGCCACCAAACGACAGATTCTGATCTAACTTACCTAACTTACTGAGCTCAATATGACGCAAATGCATCGTATAACTTACTTATTGAGCTACTTCACTACGTTCATATGACGCAATCACGTAATATGATACTCTTGGGCGTACCGCCATATGACACAATCGTGTCATATTACGGAGAGGGTTAATCAGGTTGTGGTCAGAAAGGATTGTCTGCTCTACTACTGCCTCATGGACAAGTTCATCATTGTTTGTAAATACGAAGTCTAAAACATTTTCACCTCTTGTTGGTGAATCAATGACCTGGTTAAGGCACCACTGCTCAGCAAAGTTAAAAAGCAGCTCTGCCTGGACTCTGTCTTGTACAGTCCCACCGTGCATTATTCTCATTTCTGGCCAGAACACATGTAGTAAACTAAAATCTCCAACCACAACTACTTCTGGCATTGGGTTTTGGAGATTTTCAAGTATATAATTTTATTTTATTATGATGGGAATGAAGTGTTGTGTCTCGCAAGCAGGTGGCCGGTAGAGGTTTACAAGGACCAGGTTTAAGGATGTAATGTGAAGGGCTAGTACCTCCACAAATGAGTTTGAATCTCCCAGGAGCACTTTAGTAAGGGCGGCAAACTCTTCCAAAACATAAGTCATAATACCTCCTTTTTTTCTATTTAGTCGGTCAACTCTGAATGGTAGAAGCTTTTCCATTTAGACTTCTGAGTCTCTAATTGTGTCGTTTAGGTGAGACTCAGTGAGACAAACTGCTAGTGCATTATCTTTAGTCGCAAGTTCAGACAGCATCTGCACTTTCTGGCTGAACTTTCTTGGGAGCAATCCCTCTATGTTTCCCACAATGAGGGTTAATTTCTCCCCAAGTGACCCTACTTCATCATGCAAGGCTGGGCTTGATGTGTCATGTTGTGGTAAGGCACTGTCGGTGACCCTTGCAGTGGTGACCAAGCCATGTGTATTTACATAATGTTGGCAAATTGGAGCATATGAGTTTGTAGTTGCTGGATATCTTTCTGTATGCCTAAAAAAGACATATAGTTATTGTTGTTGGTATAGTAGTGGCCTTCATTACGCCCCTGGGAGAGTGGGCTACCATTATTGTGGCCAGTAGTAGGTTGGGTCCTCCAGAATGAGGTGTCTGGAGGCTGAGGTGGAACAATGGCTTCTGTACCATTTATTTCACTGTTTGCACGATAAGTGTCCTTACTAGTACCAGTATTATTCTTTGGAGTAAGAGTTTGTGAAAGATTGGTACCTTTTAGGTGGTTGAATTTACAATCATTATTATGACACTCACCAGTAGAGACAGCCTTTCTGCATAGCAATGGATGGAACCTAGAACACTTTTTGCCCAATCTGCATCCCTTAGCTTTATTTGGTCCATGGTTCAGGTAGCGCCAACATACTTTTGGATGTTCATAATTGCATTTTTTTCCAGACGACCAGTACGGCATCAGAGAGAATTTTGGTTCTGTGGTGGTTCATTCTGAGGAGATTTGCTTGTAGATGGAGATTCACCCTGAGGAGATTTGCTTTCCGGGTCAGAACTCTTTGGAGGCGGAGCATTGTCTCGTTCCAGCAGTCCAGTGACCCATGCATGTTGCTCATCATTTTTGTCATCTCCTAATTTAGCTTTAACACAGCCCTCACAAATATACTGACTTGAGTTGAAGTAGTGGACCAAGCAGTATACTGGAAGATGTGAGCAGGCTGTGTGGACATAGCTGCTACACTTTTCACACTTTATGCACTCTATCACACAGTCTTTGGTGCAGGTTTTACACTTAACACCAGGTGAGGGTAGAGCTGTTCTGCTATTCATTTGTTTCTTCTAAATTATTGTTAAAAACGTCACACACCTAAGAACTATTTACACTTATGCACTTAACCCTCTCCGACATATGACGCAATTTTGAGCCTATTAGGGATACTTTAAAGCCTTTGTTACCATCAGGGGTATTTAGAAACCTTTAGTTTAGTTACTTCAACCTCTGCAGTTGTCTTTGAGTTAGCTGTGGGCAGAAAACTAATTTTGGAAAGGTAATTATAAGAGTGAGAGGACTCTATTTCTTATTGATAATCTGGCAACCTCTGCGTCATAAATGCGTGATAGGGTTAAATAATGAGGTAACTGGTAAAGGTGTATAGTGGCATTAACCCGGCAAGCGTGATAGGCCTCACGGAAGGCTTCCTATAGGGAACGCGATAGGCCTCACGGAAGCAAGACCATAAAAAAAAACTTCCAAAAAAAAAAAAGGGCCTATCAAAACAAAGGAATTTGTCTCTAGGTGAGATAATTCCCCTCCAGTACTCATCCATGTAAATCTCACCCACCCCCTTCCCCTCCTTCCCCACCTTATTCCCCCCTCCCTCCCCTCCTCAATTATCACCTATTTTCCTCTTATTATCATCATTTATCGGTTATTTTTCTCTCCCGCGATAATGTAGCACAAGTGGGTTGCAGAAAAGATCGTTATGTAACACCCAGACACCGGCCCACACCGCCCCGCTCGTCTCAGTTACCTCACAGACAGCGAGAGAGGAGGGTTGCCTGTGGCTCTCTCTCGCCTGAGATTATGACCGGGTGGCCAATATCTTCGTTTTTCACCACCCAAATGCTTTTCCTACTTATTTTAGCACTCTTGAAGGTTCATATATACATCATATATGTAAAATAAAAGCATACCGAAAACAAATAATGCTCTATATTGTAAATATAACGAATTCTGTCAGAATCCAAGGCTAGAAATGCACAAATAACTACCCTAGCCCCTAGGTCTATTTCGCGCTTGTCAGGTTAATTGCTATCAAGTTATCTAGTGTAGTTTCTGGACAATTGACCTCCTTATTTTTCACTTGTATTACAAGAGATGTCACAATTAAACACACTGTATTCACTATAATATGACGATTAAACAAGTGTTGGTAATTACTGTTAAGGATTATGGTGGATTCGTCCAATAGAGGGCAATGTCCAGGCGAGAGGGCAGATAGTTGTGATCATTGTTATAACTTATTTTTCAATAACAACTCTTTCCATTATCTTCCTGTCGGCCTCACACTGTGCTGGGAACACTTATACACAACGAGTTTCACTTGCAATAGCGTAGCCACACACACACACACACACACACACACACACACACACACACACACACACACACACACACACACACACACACACACACACACAGCCCGTAGCCTAGTAGGTAGAGCTCTCGTCTCACACACGAGGGGTCGGGGGTTCAATCCCCGGCCGGGCGGAGACAAATTGGGCTTGTCTCCTTTCATGTGTTAGCCTCAGTTCACCTAGCTGTAAATAGGTACCTGGAATAAGTGGACGACGTTGTGACGTCCCCTCTGGGGTTGGCAAAAATGGTACAAGGCGAGATGGGTATCATATGGTTCACCTAAGCTGATGGCTACCTAAGCCTTCGGGCGAGACGGTACCGTCTATAGTGAGAATGGTACCATACAGATCCACCCTAAGCCTTCGTTTCCGATTTCGCCAATTGGCTAAATATAGACTACACACACATCCACAGCCATTTCCAACAGTACATAAAACACTTAACATACATTTCACGCAATACATTCCCAGTTAAGGAGGCGCGATAATAATGAGCTTAGCTCGCATTGCGTGGATTCCCCTTGACGAACAAGTAACTGAGTAACACACACATTACATATTTACCATATATGCAAGATATATATACTATATATATAAGTGTGTGTGTGTGTGTGTATATATACGGACGTTTGTAGGCATGTGCTTCCTATATAAAGTGTACTTAGACCTCACAAAACAGAGAAGTAAGCTAGTGAACAAGATATAACTAGAATTATAATAGAAACGTTTCTTAGTGTAAGACGGAAGAATGCCTAATAACATTCATTTCTTAGTGGCCACTCTCGTAGGATATTAATTATATTTCGAAGAAGGCAAAGGAACAACACACAACACAGTGTGACTTCTACCTGCGTTGGCAGAATCGCCTCTCGTTAGCCACTAGCGCTCGCCAGGGACATCGAAATGGGCTACAGTTATCAGAGAATGTTGTTCTTTCTTTCCTAGTAATCGCATTGTCACAGACAGTCCAGTGGTGGTCTTTGTTTTCGTCTGTGACAACGGGAAGTATTTTATATCATTAATAGAATATAAGATGCATTGTGTATAGTTAAGGAGAAAGAGCGATGTAAGCAGTGTGGTGGTAATATGTGCGTGTGTATGTATGTGCTGCCTCCCTCGCTCGGAGGAGTTTTCCTGCTCGCGCGCGGGCTTTCCCGCGCCCTTGATTGGCTGGCGGATCCTGGCGCGTCCTAGGGACGCCTGTTGCCTTGTGACGTCTCGGCCCGTGATTGGCCGACCATCGCGCCCTTGCGGGCTCCTGTGTAACTAACCTCCTCCATGAGGGTTCCCAGGAGCTGTTCTCCTCAGGACAGGCTTGGTGCGCATGCTTTTAACATCCCCTTGCATACTCTCTCCCGATCACCCCCTTTTCCACCATTTCTCTCACTCGATTCTCTCTTTCCATACTCTAATCTTTATTAACTGCACAACACTCCCCCTTGGGTTCTGCATACGGTTTTCATAGCCGGCCCATTGTATTGCATTCTCAGTCCTCTGAGATATTTACATGTAATTAGAATAGGTTTGAGGGTTCTAAGTTAGTATAGGTTAAGAACTTTGTGTGTGTCTCCATTATTGATTTAGTGTTTCTGCTCTTTTATTTAATGCTAGACTGGGATAAGGTAACTGTAGTCGTTGTCTCCGATGTGTGTACGGTTTGCTTATACCTACACGACTTCGACCGGTCCTGTGGTAGCCTGGGTTGTCTTTTCGGCTGCGTCCTTTGCGAGTGCAGCATTGTGTTGACTGAGGGTTTTGGCCTGTACCAGTTCCACACTTTGCTGCCTCTTTGCTTGTCTTTAGAGGGTCGCCAGGATAGAACCAGATACTTGTGATCTGGATCTATCAAGAGGGGACCCTAGTCAATTAACGTAACTTAAAGGATGCAGTCTTAAGGACATCGCTAGGCTACGAGCCTGCCTTGCTCAACCCCAGTTCCTTACCTAGAGTATCCCAGCTAGACATTATTAATCGAGTAGACACTTGTTAGTATTTAATATAAGCTCTTTGATATGTACACATTATTATTCACAGTATTTATTAGTCTAGGTTGTTGTTGAGCCGGACAACCATAGCAGACTGTTTCGTTGATGAGGAAGTACTTCTTTTAGTGTCGTGCATTGCTACCGTTGCGCATTTATAGTATTCTCATGTCAGTTAACATTATATGTCCTATCTTTTAATGTATTCGATTTACACGTGTAGTGTCCTGCCTCCTACCTTTATATAGTTTAAGATACGAGCATCTTATGAGCATCAGACTTTCTTCAGAAGTTTCCAGGTCTATGCTGTAGGACTATACTTCACTTTCTTTCAGATAGGAGTGAAGAGTTTATTGTTGTTTAGAGTAACTGTATTGAAGCATCTTTTTATTGTATTAAATCTTGCAGTGATTTAATTGATCTTTCCATAGATTCCTTTTGATGCATTTTAACGTAACTTGCATCTTGTTTGTTATCAGGCTATACCAGTGTGGGTTAGCCTGAAGTAGAGTACATTTATGCCCAGTTAAGGATACCCCGCTATCGCAGATTAACTCTGGAGGGTATAGGTGTTTTTGTTTGCCGGCATATAAGTTCGAGGGTTTGGATCTAGCGTACCGTTGTTGCATAGTGCCCTATTACTAGTCCAATCATTAAGTGCCTTTGTTTTATTCGTAGTCCCGGTCGTAACAAATGGCGACCTTGCCTAGTATCTTATCTTAGTCGTCATACCAAATGAACTAAGAAATAATTGCAGGATTTTGGGACATTTGTTTTTTGAGGAATATTTTGGACACGTTGGATTTTTTTTTGGCAAAGTAGTATAGCACTTGAGTTGTCTTCAAACATTTTTTGAGTGAATAGTGCTACATGAGAGTTTAGGTATTTTTTTTTTTTTATAAACGTTGAGGATTTTCGGTGGACACTATGTCGAACGACGGATCAGTGTACAGTGAGGACACAGTACGGGAAGCAGGCTCTGAGGTGCAGCAGCTGGGGTTGTTAGAAGGCATTAGAGTAGTAACTAGTGAGGAGAATGCAAGGAAGTTTCTGGAGATGCCTATTACTGTTGATGGGGTGTCGGGGATTGATCGGTATGGTCTCCAGTGTTTGGCCACTGTCATGGGGCATGTTGGCACTAGCAGCACTGGCACTATTACGAGAAGTGACCTGGTGGCCTGTGTGCTCGGTGGGGTGCATGGGGCTTCGGGTGGAGCGGGAGCTGGGGCACCTTCGCCCCAGCCCCCATTCCACTCGACTCCTACCATGGCGCCCCCTCGAGCTCCGGAGCCGAGGACGTTCCCGCAGGCCGATAGTCACTGGCAGCGTGGTTTGCCCCTGGGTGGATCACTGGGTGGGTCTCCAATTGTTGCATCTCCTCCTCCTCAAGGTTTAACTCCAGATATGATCATCCAGCTTGAGATGGCTAAGATGAAGATGCAGCAGCAGCAGCGGGAATCTAAGCTTAGGATTCAGGCTGAGGAGAGAAAGGCCATACGTGAGGCTGAGCTTCAGGTTGAGGCTACGAAGTACTGTGCAGACATAGAGCTTGAGAAGTCTCGGGTGGAGTTGACAGGGCAGCGTCTCGGTGCTGGGAATCGAGGTCTTGATCAGTCTTTATCGCACCTTCTTAAGTTAGTCCCTGCATTTGACGAGTCGGGTGTCACCGAGTTTTTCCTGCGTTTTGAGAAGAAGTGCCGGGAGCACCAATGGCCCGAGGATAAGTGGGCAGCCCTTGTTTCCTCTAGGTTGGTTGGCAAAGGACTCAAGGCATATGATGCATTGCCCTTGGAGTCTTGCATCGATTATGAGGTATTGAAGGAAGCTGTTCTGCGGGCGTACAAATTACAACCAGAGACATATAGGTTGAAGTTTCGGGGTGTTACGAAGGGTCGTGAGTGCACTTTTCTAGAACATGCCTGGGAACTGTCTGATGCTTTGAGAAATTGGCTGAAGTCAGAGAAGGTGACGACGTTCGAAGAGCTTGAGCAGTTAGTCCTTCTAGAGCAATTTTTTAAGTGCACAGGCGGCGACCTGACTTTGAACCTCAAAGAGATACAGCCTAAAACTCTACAAAAGGCAGCTGAGGTGGCTGACCTGAGATTATCGCTGATTCGTGGGTGCGGATCTGCACAACGGACCGAAGCAGTTAACAAGGGGCGCAACACTCCACCCCCCCGAGTCAGTGATGCAACATTTAATAACGAAAGTAAGAGCAATGATACTAATTTTGATCACAAACCAAAAACTGTCCCGTTTAAGAAAGGTCAGGGCCCTTTCCCACCTCAGGGGAAGTCCAAGGGTGAAGTAGAGTGTTTTAAGTGTCATAATAAGGGACATTTTGCACGTTCCTGCCCTAGTAACCAACCTACAGCAGTCGTGTCTTTGGCTAGCAACATTGGGGTGTCTCTGAGGTCTTCTGCATTTACCCTGGGTGATATGTCAGATGCGGGGGCACAGCCAGTGAAGGAATGTCCGGAAGGCTCGAAACCTGTCCGCGATGCTTTTTGCGACCATAGAGGGCGTGGCTGCGTGAGTTGGGCTGGTTGCAAGCATGGGTTGGAGTTGTTGCGTGATACAGGTGCATCCCAGACTCTGATGAAAAACTTTACAGGCCAACCTATAAACACGGCACGGGTAGTTGTGGTGCAGGGTATTAATGCTACACGGTCATACCCGTTGGTTCGAGTGGAGCTGGAGGTTGATGGTGTGACACGAGAGATAGATGTTGGAATCGTAGAGAAACTGCCAGTAGAGGGCGTCGACCTTCTTCTCGGCAACGACTTTGCGGTGCCTACTTCTGAGGTTCCACCCTTAGTCGGTGCCGAGAGGGCGGCCGACGTGAGTAGGGAGGGGCAGGAGTTGGTCGAGAGGTGTCAATTACAGCAGATTGCATGTGTTGTCACCCGATCTCGTGCATCTAAGGTGTCACAGCCTATTCCTCAGTCTCTAGAACAGCGGAGGAACGGTCGGAAGGAGAAAGCTAAAGTTGGGAGAAGTTTTGTGAGTTTTGATCAAGCGGCTCTCCTTGGCGACTCGGTACTTGACCCAGAGGTTAGCTCCGGAGTGGCCCCTGTGACGCACGTCAGCTTCCCAGCGACCACGAGGGGGCAGCGGTTGGCTCCCTATCCTCTTCTCCCCTCTCCCCAGGCAGTGAAATGGGCTACAGTTATCAGAGAATGTTGTTCTTTCTTTCATAGTGTTCGTGTTGTTACAGACAGTCCCGTGGTGGTCTTTAGTTTCGTCTGTGACAACGGGAAGTATTTTATATCATTAGTAGAATATAAGATGCATTGTGGAGGGAGAGTGAGAATAGCGAGACCGCGGTGGTAATGTGTGCATGCGTAGGTATGTGTTGCCTCCCTCACTCGAGGAGTTTTCTCTCTCGCGCGCTTTCCCGCACCCTTGATTGGCTCGTGGTTTGTGGCGCCTTCTGCAGCCCTGCTGCCTGGTGACGTAGTCGTCTGTGATTGGCAGCCGCGGTCCTGGGACGGTGGTGCGGGCTCCTGTCCTTGGGTCTCCCTCAGTGCTCCTCGTAGTGCTGTAACGCTAACATCCCTTTGCAATCTATCAGCCCACCTCACCCCCCTATTACAAACTTTCTCTACCACTGCTTACCTTCTTCTCTCTGTATATCCTACTATTAATTAACTGCCCTTCCCCTTGATGTTGATTTCATATATCCGTCACTGTATTATACAGCGAGCTCTCAGAGATATTATATGTACTTAGTTAGGCATTTTGGATCAGAGCGTTATCCATTTTGGCTTGGGGAGGTTTGACATACTCATCGTGTTGCCCCAACCTTATTTTCTTGGGTGTCTGCCAGGTTAGTCGATGCTAGACTGGGGAGAGGCTATTAGGTTGCAGTTTCCTATGAGCATAGATTCGTTGAGCCTATGCAACTGTACCGGATACCTGCGGAGGCCTATGTCATTTTCTTGGCTGTGTACCTTAGAGCCTAGCACTGTGTTGGCGTGAGGGCGTTGGCCTAGACCACCCAGCACTGTGCTAGCTCGTTAGCTTTTGACTTAGGAGGGTCGCCAGGAGAGAACCAGGTACACGAGACCTGGATCTCTCAAGAGAGCACCCCGTCACTTAATGTAACTAGGCGCACAGACTTGAGAACGACACTAGGCTACCGAGCAGGTGGCTCGGCCCAGGTAGCTTAGCCTACGACTCCCCTGCTAGACTTCGTCCACCTGGCAGCATACCCCCGATTAGGGTTTATAATCTCATTGTGTATATGTGTGCAGCATTATTGCTCCTTATGTTTATAGTAAGTCGTGATTGTTGCTGAGAGACCCAACCAGAGCAGGCTAGTGCCTGGTGGGAGAAAGCACATCTTTTTGTGGTTAGAGTTTAGACTGCCGACTGTTTTATAATTACACCTGTGCCAGATATCACCGTATGTCCCTACACTATATATGTTCCCACAGTAATAATACACAGCTCAGAATCCGATACGTACTTCTTAGTTGCATCTGACTTTTGCAGAAGATTCCAGTTTACTGATTATTTAACATAACGTTAATTATCCTTCTTCTAGTTTGCTATTAAATCGTTGCTGCGATTTAATTACGCTATCTATCTTTTTCCTTGTATACTTTAATAAAGTAATAGTATGTTGTATAAGTATAGGCTGCTTCAGTGATCATCAGCCTATAGTGTGCACCTTTTACCGAGTCATAGGATACCTCGTTGTCCTGGCACGACTCAGGGTGGTATAGGTGTTTTGTTTTCCAGTGGTTCAGGCAGGGGTTGGAACTAGTGTTACCATTGTTGCATTTAGCCTTATCTAGTCCAATGAAGAAGAGCCCTGTGTCTTTTAGAACCTGGATCGTAACACCCCAGAACCTGTCCCCCCTAGTGACATGGTTGGGCATTATGGCACTCCGCGACAGAGTAGTTCCCAGGTGGAGGAGAGTTGTGGGAACGGGGCTATTGAACACGAGGTCGGGGAAACATGTCATGTGAACCTGTTAAAGGAGTTTGTGAGGCAACCACCTGAGCAGCCTACTGTCCCTGCGTTGGTCTGAAGCGACCAAGGTGGAGAAGGAAAGGGGGGCAGTTGGGCACAGGTGGAGGAGAGTTGGGATTGTCATGTCTCGGCGGAGCAGTGGGCGGGGGACACGAGTCTGGTGGCTGTGGAAGCGCTAGAGCACCTGCCTGAGCAGCAGTGTGCAGCGCTCCAGCACCGGCTCGGTTCATACCCCACTGGTCGTGCCGAGCACCCAGGCCTCACAACTCATGCGGTGCACGATGTTCCGCTGGCAGGTCACTTGAGTGTTAGTAGACCGTTAGCCTCGTTGTTTCGGTGGTTCAAGGTGGGCGACGAAGCTTTGGCATGGTTGTCAGGTCAGGGTCGACCCATGGCTGCCAAGGGTGGTGGTCAGAATGAGGACATTGAGCAGATTGGTGAGGTGGGCTGTGGAGTGGATGTGCCCGGTCGTCGCATAGCCTCCCAATGCTGCCCTAGTCGAATGCAACAGCCCTACCATAGACCGACTGTATCTGGCCATGTCGCTGAAGGCGGTGATGCTGCGCAGGCAGCTGTAGTCGCAAGGAATGCTGGGGTGCGCATATACGGTATCGGCGGGGAAGCCTTAACAATTATGAACTATGGGAGTTGTTACGACTGAGGTTTAAATATATCAGGGCTCTTATTCATTGGACTAGTAATGGCATAAATGCTACAACGGAAAGCGCTAGATCCAACCTCTGATGTATATTCCCAGTGAACAAAGAACACAAATACTCTCCAGAGTTCTATATGCAATAATAGGTTATTAAACTCTCAATAAATGCGCGTCTACTCTAGGCTTAATGTTATGTGAAAACAGCCTATTACTACCTATAACCGAAGGTGCTTGGTTATGGTATGCAAAGTAAGGTGGTATGGGAAGTTACAGCTTACGTTACTTTAATCAATAAATGTCAGGCACTCCTGCATGAAAGAAAGTACACTAAAGTCCTTCAACACCAACAAGGAATCTTCTTTAAATGTTAGATGCTATCAAGATGCTCGAATCGGAAATGGAACCCAAAAAGGCAGGCAGCGGAACAATGCTCGTGCAGGCTATGCACACAAAAAGGCAGGATATATAATGCAGTCGGAGCCAAGAATATCCTAAACGCTACAACACTAATAATAATCGCCACGACAATGCAGTATTCCTATCAACAAAAAGAGCCTAAGTCGTTTGTGTCTCAATACATCAAACTAGGCTGCGAAATGCTTGTGTAATCATAAACGGGTATGCATAAAAAGAGTAATTGGTTTAATATACTTAACCCTCTCCGACATAAGACGCGATTTTGAGCCTATTAGGGATACTTTAAAGCCTTTGTCACCATCAGGGGTATTTAGAAACCTTTAGTTTAGTTACTTCAACCTCTGCAGTTGTCTTTGAGTTAGCTGTGGGCAGAAAACTAATTTTGGAGAGGCATTTATAAGAGTGAGAGAACTCTATTTCTTATTGCTAAATCTGGCAACCTCTGCATCATATGAGTCTGAAGGGGTTAATGTCTACTATGACTGTAAAGTCTAGCTAGAGTCAATGATACGAGATACTGGTGCGCATGGCATGTCGCCTAGCCTAGTGCAAATCTCAAGTCTGTGCGTCAAATATTACATTATAATGAAGGGTAGCTCTATTGAGAAACCTTAATACCGAAGTATTAAGCGTTGTCCTGGCGTACCTCAAAGACAAACAACGAGCTTAGAACAGTGCAGAATGGTATAGGCAAAAAGCCCTCATTCGTGCATGCTCTACTCTCAATGGCTCACAGACTAGAATTTACCCAATCAACTCCAGTTCTCAGGTATGTTGTGCAGCTTTTAACTAAAGCCAGCACCCATCGGAAACAATACCTTATAGTATCAGACTCCTAGTCTAGCATTATCTAATCCAGCAGAACACTAATAATTATAGGAAGCGGTACTGAACAATATGAATACCAACCAATGCTTCGTGATCAACTTATCTTAACAACTAAACATACATGGGTTATATAAGACCTTAACGCACAATACAACTGGCCAGCATGAAGCTGATTATGCAGAGTTAACCAGAGGGGGTATAATATTAATAAAAGGTGGTGAAAGATATGGAAAATGAGAGAGATAGGCAGAGGAAAAGGTTCTCAGGTGCGGAGAGGGTGACAGATATCAAAGGGATAGGAGGGATGCGTTCTAGAAACCAGATCTGAGGGAGAGAGTGGCCAGAGAGCTGTATATATACTAGCACTAGCTCGCACCGCGTAATCAAAGCGGTAACAATTCCTTCAGCCAATGACAAAGAAGCCAGCCAAACATGACGTCACCAAGCATGGTAAAAAACTCCTCCAACCAATCCCCAAGAGGCCAGCCAGCTGTGACGTCATCAAGCATGGCAAAAAACACTGCGCGCCTCCTCTCACTCTGTTCTACTCTCTCTCTCTCTCTCTCTCAAATCCTATCATTACTACTTAATGATAAAACATATACTTTGCAATTAAATATATAAAGCCTTGACATGGGCGAAAACAAAGAGCCTTTCTGGACTGCCCATGACACAAGCTTTCATATGAAATAAAGCACACAATAATACATCAACTGTAGCCACATCCACTGCCCTGGCGATCCTAGCGAGTCACTGTAGGACAAGCCATGCGGTTCTAACGGAGTGGTTAACGTCACCCCCCCCCCAAGATTTTTCTCAGAGGCCCAAAGCTCAAAAAAAATCTGATGGTTAGAACCCATGCTATATCTCTACTTCCCATCACCCAGCGGCAGTAAAATATCTGGCACAGTTCTTCAACAAAACATTTTACAAAATTATAACCCTCCCCAACACAATAGGTTAAATCATATGTAGTTATGCTCCTCAAGAGCGAGCTTCTCTAGCCCAGCATTCTGAGAGGAGTGCAACTCAGAATTATTGCTATAACATACTGAAAAAATTCAACTATCAAAGAAAGAGTTTTTATTTGATTTTTATGTTTTTTATTTTTTTTATTTCGGCTGCACTATAGGGGCAAGCCTAGTTTTTTCTTCTATACCAAACGCTCAACTCCTGTTTTACGACCCAATACGCTGGGCTACAACCGCGAGCCAACAAGCACCAAGAGCAAAATACTATTCAAACTAAAGCAGGAGGCTACCCGTGTGTCAATCTACCCAGGATTATATACCCTTGAAAGACAATCTGCAACCACGTTGTCACAACCGGCAATATGGCGTATGTCCAGGCTATACTCCCGTAACACCAGCGACCACCCGGTCAGCCTAATATTCCGATTGTGAAACTGGTCCAAGAACTTGAGAGGGTGATGATCTGTGTAAATTACAACGACTGGACCATAGGCTGGAACATAGACCTCGAAATGCCCAAGCACAACAGCCAGTAGCTCCTTCTCGACAACAGAGCAGCTCCCCTGGGATGAATTGGACTTCTCCGAGCAGAAACTAACAGGATGTTCCAGCCCATAATCGTCCTTTTCCATAAGGACGGCACCAGCCCCCACACCACTAGCATCCGTTGCTAGTTGGAAAGGTAGGCTAAGGCAGGGGCCCTGAAGATCGGCTGAGTGCACAACAGGTGTTTTACTACTCTAAACGCCTTCTCACACTCAGGCGCCCATTTGACTTTCTTATCCTTCCAGTTATCCTCCACCTGAGCTTGACTGTCCCGTTCTCCTTCTCCACCTTGACTGCTAAACGTCATCACAGGCACAGTGAGAGGCTCAGGGGGGCGCCTCACATACTCCTTCATGAGATTAACGTGACATAACTGATTGCGCTTACGTCTGTCTGGAGCGGCCACCAAGCAATCCAGGTCCGATAGCCTCTCAACCACCCTATAAGGACCAGTGTACTTCGCGGATAAGGGATGACCTACAAGGGGCGGTAGAATCAACACCTCCTGACCCACGTGAAACTCCCTGAGTTTAACCTTGAGGTCGTACCTGTCCGTGCCTGAGAGCTAGTCAAATTACGGCCAGCCAACTCCAGACTGCGCAACATCCGTTCCCGACTGTCGAGGACATACTTGAGCATAGAACAAGGTTTTTCTGTGCCCTCCCATATTTCCCCAACCATATGGAGAGGCCCTCTGACATGGTGTCCAAAGACGAGCTCATTAGGGCTGAATCCCAAACTTTCTCCAGGTACCTCCCATGCAGCAAATAAAACATATGGCAGGCCAAGATCCCAACCTTTCCCACTCTCAAAGCAACAACAACGAAGCACAGATTTTAAGGCTGAGTGCCATCGCTCTAACACACCCTGGCTCTCCGGATGATACGCAGATGACACAACTGTAACAATCGCATGCTGCTGCACTGCTTGAACAAAGAGGTTAGAAGTGAAGTTGGATCCTTGGTCTGACTGAATCCCCTGCGGGTAACCATACCGGGAAAAATACACTATCAAGCTTCGGACCACCGTCTTCGCTGACCCATTTCTCATAGGGTACGCGTCAGGATACCTTGTTGCTACATCTCCCGACTGTGCATCACTGTCCTCCTCCAACTCGACAGCACCGGTACCACATTCAAGAACCTCCGGGTCTTCTAATTGCAATTTACGAATGTCCGAAGGTGCAAGCTTATCTAAGTGTTTGCGAAACAACTCATGCCCCCCTCCTACATTGAGTTTAGCCTCCCGTTGCTCTCTCTCTGTGTATCGTTGCTGTCTCTTCGTCTTTTTAAGCCCATCCTCTGCCTTCTTAGTAACAGTTAATGGGTCTTCTCCAGACTCGAAAATCGGTCCTAATAATGAGTCCCCGAGAATGTCCGTTGATACTAAACTCTCAACCGCATCAACTTTCAACCCCTTCTCGGTACCTTTCCTCCGCTTGTCTAAAGACTGTTGACCAGAATGTGACTCCCTGGATGCAAGAGATCTGGTGACAACACACGCCATAGGTTGCACCGGACACTTCTCAACCCACTCCTGCTCCTCCCTACTCACGTCGGCCGGCTTCTCGGCAACGACCAAGGGTGGAACCTCAGAAGTAGGCCCCGCAAAGTCATTGCCGAGAAGGAGGTCGACGCTCCCAACAGGCAACTTCTCCACAATTCCTACATCCAGGTCACGAGTCACACCATCAACTTCCATCTTCATTCTTACAAGCGGGTATGACCTTGTTGCATTAACTCCCTGAACCACAACCACCCGCGCCGTATTTACAGGTTTACCAGTGAAATTCGTCAACAATGTTTGCGATGCCCCAGTGTCACGCAAAATTCTCACCTCATGTCTTCTACCCCCTCACTCCACACAACCGAGTCCCCTGTGGTCACTAAAGGCATCACGGACAGGGAATAAGCCTTCTGGATCCTTCTGCACTGGCAGTGTATTTACCTCGGAAGCCTCTAACAAACTCCGATGTCCTCTTGAACACTCCAATGCCGTGAGCAAAAGACACGGCTGCCGGAGGAGGTCGACTAGGGCACTCATTTGTCTTATGACCCTCCTGGTGGCACTTAAAACACATAAATTTCGGTTTCGGCTTATACTGTGATGTAAAAAGCCCCTGACTTTTCTCATACGGCGTGGTGTTAGGTTTGGATTCAGTTTTAGTTTCATTGCTCTTTTGTTTAAATGTGTCATTGCTACGGGGAGGGGGAGGATAACGGTCCCTAGCACTTGCATCGTACTTCTGTGAGGACCCGCAACCCCGAATCAACGACAGCCGTCGATCAGCCATTTCTGCTGCTTCGACTAGAGTTCTTGGGTTTTTCTCCTTTAAGTTCAAAGTTAGATCACCGCCCGTGCTCTTAAAGAACTGCTCCAAGATCATTAACTGCTTAATTCCATCAAATGTTGTTACCTTCTCAGATCGGAGCCAGTTCCCCATAGCATCGGACAAGTCCCGGGCGTGTTCCAAAAAGGTGCATCTCTTCCCTTGGTTACACCCCGGAACTTCAAACGGTACGTTTCTGGTTGCAGTTCGTAAGCCCTCAGGACAGCCTCCTTGAAATCCTCATACACAATACATGACTCCAAAGGTAACGCATCATAGGCTTTAAGACCCTTGCCTATTAATCTAGAGGATACAAGTGCTGCCCATTTATTCTCTGGCCACTGGTGTTCCTGGCACTTCTTCTCAAAGCGTGCGAAAAATTCTGTTACACCACTCTCATCAAACACCGGAACCAGTTTCAATAAGTGCGAGAGAGATTGATCATGAGCACGGTTACCAGCCCCAAGTCGCTGTCCCGTTGCCTCTACCCGCGACTTCTCTACGTCCCTGTCGGCACAGTAACTAGTCGACTCTAAATCAGCTTGGATTATTGCTAGCTTGGCTCTCTCTTCTATCTTGGCTAATTCTATTTGCTGCTGAAGCTGAAGGTCAGATGCCCTGCTAGCCTTTCTCTCTTCGATCTTAGCTAATTCTATTTGCTGCTGATGCTGAAGCTTAGCTAATTCGAGCTGAAGCAATAATTCTGGAGTTAACCCTTGAGGAGGTGAAGGTGCTACAACGTTTGAAATTACCGGTGGTCCCCCCAGGGGCAACCCACCATGCCAGTCACCACCCAACTGTGGAAGCGTACTCGGGGTCGGCAACCTACTGGGATGGCTGGGAGTCGAGTGTAGGGGAAGCATGGCCGAAGGGCTCTGAGCACTCAACCCATCTCGCTCACCAGTCACCCTGCCCAGTACACACGTTATCAAGTTATCCCTGGTCATGCTGCTAGTACCCGCGTGACCGATAGCTGTGGCCAGGCATTGAAGACCGTACCGATCCATACCCTCCAACCGCTCGGCAGTAACAGGCCATTGCAAAAATATCCTAGCATCCTCCTCACAGTTCACCTGATTAACCCTTTCATCATGCTGCTGTTCCTCAGTTTCGACATTACGTACTGTGTCTCCATTCTCCTCTGATCCGGTATAAGACATGATGCTCACAAAAAATTCTCACCTCAATATTCAGAAAAGAAGCACCCCAAACTCTTATACCTCAATATACACACAAAAATTCTCGGAAATACTCATGTTACATGTTGAAAAAAAAAAATATTCTTGCTGATCCCCGCAAAATATTCCCCAAAACAACAAATGTTCCCTGCTAATAAATGTAGGTTCACCAAATCCTAGGTAAGGTCGCCATTTGTTAAGACTGAGGTTTAAATATATCAGGGCTCTTATTCATTGGACTAGTAATGACATAAATGCTACAACGGAAAGCGCTAGATCCAACCTCTGATGTATATTCCCAGTGAACAAAGAACACAAATACTCTCCAGAGTTCTATATGCAATAATAGGTTATTAAACTCTCAATATATGTGCGTCTACTCTAGGCTTAATGTTATGTGAAAACAGCCTATTACTACCTATAACCGAAGGTGCTTGGTTATGGTATGCAAAGTAAGGTGGTAAGGGAAGTTACAGCTTACGTTACTTTAATCAATAAATGTCAAGCACTCCTGCATGAAAGAAAGTGCACTAAAGTCCTTCAACACCAACAAGGAATCTTCTTTAAATGTTAGATGCTATCAAGATGCTCGAATCGGAAATGGAACCCAAAAAGGCAGGCAGCGGAACAATGCTCGTGCAGGCTATGCACACAAAAAAGGCAGGATATATAATGCAGTCGGAGCCAAGAATATCCTAAACGCTACAACACTAATAATAATCGCCACGACAATGCAGTATTCCTATCAACAAAAAGAGCCTAAGTCGTTTGTGTCTCAATACATCAAACTAGGCTACGAAATGCTTGTGTAATCATAAACGGGTATGCATAAAAAGAGTAATTGGTTTAATATACTTAATGTCTACTATGACTGATAAAGTCTAGCTAGAGTCAATGATACGAGATACTGGTGCGCATGGCATGCCGCCTAGCCTAGTGCAAATCTCAAGTCTGTGCGTCAAATATTACATTATAATGAAGGGTAGCTCTCTTGAGAAACCTTAATACCGAAGTATTAAGCATTCTCCAGGCGTACCTCAAAGACAAACAACGAGCTTAGAACAGTGCAGAATGGTATAGGCAAAAAGCCCTCATTCGTGCATGCTCTACTCTCAATGGCACACAGACTAGAATTTACCCAATCAACTCCAGTTCTCAGGTATGTCGTGCAGCTTTTAACTAAAGCCAGCACCCATCGGAAACAATACCTTATAGTATCAGACTCCTAGTCTAGCATTATCTAATCCAGCAGAACACTAATAATTATAGGAAGTGGTACTGAACAATATGAATGCCAACCAATGCTTCGTGATCAACTTATCTTAACAACTAAACATACATGGGTTATATAAGACCTTAACGCACAATACAACTGGCCAGCATGAAGCTGATTATGCAGAGTTAACCAGAGGGGTATAATATTAATAAAAGGTGGTGAAAGATATGGAAAATGAGAGAGATAGGCAGAGGAAAAGGTTCTCAGGTGCGGAGAGGGTGACAGATATCAAAGGGATAGGAGGGATGCGTTCTAGAAACCAGATCTGAGGGAGAGAGTGGCCAGAGAGCTGTATATATACTAGCACTAGCTCGCACCGCGTAATCAAAGCGGTAACAATTCCTTCAGCCAATGACAAAGAAGCCAGCCAAACATGACGTCACCAAGCATGGTAAAAAACTCCTCCAACCAATCCCCAAGAGGCCAGCCAGCTGTGACGTCATCAAGCATGGCAAAAAACACTGCGCGCCTCCTCTCACTCTGTTCTACTCTCTCTCTCTCTCTCAAATCCTATCATTACTACTTAATGATAAAACATATACTTTGCAATTATATATATAAAGCCTTGACATGGGCGAAAACAATGAGCCTTTCTGGACTGCCCATGACACGAGCTTTCATATGAAATAAAGCACACAATAATACATCAACTGTAGTCACATCCACTGCCCTGGCGATCCTAGCGAGTCACTGTAGGACAAGCCATGCGGTTCTAACGGAGTGGTTGCACAGGTGGTACTGATTGTCCCTCTCATGACCTGGCTGTTCTAGGGACGAAGGTGGAGAAGGAGGGAGACTATAGTTTAGAAGCTGCGGTCTCGGCTGGGTTGTGGGAGGGCACTAGGCATGTTGTTCTTAGAGATAAGTTGCAACCTCTTGTTCCTGAGCGCCTAGAGATGTTGTTTACTAGGCTATGGCAGTACATCCGCATGTTTGTTGCTTCTCCAGGCCGGGGTAGAATCCGACATGGAGGCTGGAGACAGTGCAAGGCTCAAGTTAGTTCCCTACCGTATAAATCCTGCTCAATAGTCTGTCGTGAAAGCAGAGCTAGACGTCGTGTTGGAGAAGGGTCTGAGGGATAAAGGATATCGTGAGTGGCCGTTACCAGTGAGTTTGCAACCTGAGTTGAGTGGCAAGATCCGTGGGTTTGTTGATTGCAAGAGTGTGGAAGCATTATCCCTGACAGACACCTATCCATTACCTAGAGTTGACGACACCATAGACCGCATCGGGGCTGCCTCGCTCATCACGAAGGTAGAACTAGTGAAAGGTAATTGGCAGGCCCCGTTGCCGGAGAGAGCGAAGAGAAGTGCCAGTCTTGTGATGAACTGGGCAGTTTATCAGTGTCAGGTGTTGTTTTGCTGCCGGAACACAAGTTGGATGTGTGGCATGTTAAGGGCACTGATAATGTTTTGGCTGATTGTTTGTCACGGGAGGGTATGTTTGCAGGAGAACCCTCGCCGTTCAGTCAGTGTGTGTTGAGAGTGGAGAAAAAACCAGGCTTGCCCCTGTAGAGCAGCCGTCAAAAACAACATTAAAATTAAATCAAAAATCACATAAAAACTCTTTCTTTTTTATAGTTAATTGTAAGTTGCCAATGTTATAGCTAAAGTCCTAAGTTGAACCTGTCTTTCACTTAGTAGGCTGGGCTGTGTGAAGCTCGCTCAGGGAGCATAGCAGGCTAAAATTATACTGTTGTGTTTGGGAGGGGTTATAAGATTTTCTTTATGCTAATATGTTGTTTTATTTAAGATTGAGCTTTGCATTTCATTTCTGGTGAAGTGGCTAGGTGTGGCAGGTCTTGTCGGCATTCTGCCTTGTCAGGTATGGTGCTCGCCTAATGTTGAGCGTCCCATATCTTGGGCGGGGTGTGACGTCTACCAGCGTTGGCAGAATCGCCTCTCGTTAGCCACTAGAGCTCGCCAGGGACATCGGAATGGGCTACAGTTATCAGAGAATGTTGTTCTTTCTTTCCTAGTAATCGCATTGTCACAGACAGTCCAGTGGTGGTCTTTGTTTTCGTCTGTGACAACGGAAAGTATTTTATATCATTAATAGAATATAAGATGCATTGTGTAAAGTTAAGGAGAAAGAGCGATGTAAGCAGCGTGGTGGTAATATGTGCGTGTGTATGTATGTGCTGCCTCCCTCGCTCGGAGGAGTTTTCCTGCTCGCGCGCGGGCTTTCCCGCGCCCTTGATTGGCTGGCGGATCCTGGCGTGTCCTAGGGACGCCTGCTGCCTTGTGACGTCTCGGCCCGTGATTGGCCGACCATCGCGCCCTTGCGGGCTCCTGTGTAACTAACCTCCTCCATGAGGGTTCCCAGGAGCTGTTCTCCTCAGGACAGGCTTGGTGCGCGTGCTTCTAGCATCCTCTTGCATACTCTCTCCCGATCACCCCCTTTTCCACTGTTTCTCTCCCTCGATTCTCTCTTTCCATACTCTAATCTTTATTAACTGCACAACACTCCCCCTTGGGTTCTGTATACGGTTTTCATAGCTGGCCCATTGTATTGCATGCGCCGTTCTCTGAGATATTTACATGTACTTAGAATAGGTTTGAGGGTTCTTAGTTAGTATAGGTTAAGAACTTTGTGTGTCTCCATTATTGATTTAGTGTTTCTGCTCTTTTATTTAATGCTAGACTAGGATAAGGTAACTGTAGTCGTTGTATCCGATGTTTGTACGGTTTGCTTATACCTACACGACTTCGACCGGTCCTGTGGTAGCCTGGGTTGTCTTTTCGGCTGCGTCCTGTGCGAGTGCAGCATTGTGTTGACTGAGGGTTTTGGCCTGTACCAGTTCCACACTTTGCTGCCTCTTTGCTTGTCTTTAGAGGGTTGCCAGGATAGAACCAGATGCTTGTGATCTGGATCTATCAAGAGAGCACCCTAGTCAATTAACGTAACTTAAAGGATGCAGTCTTAAGGACATCGCTAGGCTACGAGCCTGTCTTGCTCAACCCCAGTTCCTTACCTAGAGTATCCCAGCTAGACATTATTAATCGAGTAGACACTTGTTAGTATTTAATATAAGCTCTTTGATATGTACGCATTATTATTCACAGTATTAATTAGTCTAGGTTGTTGTTGAGCCGCACAACCATAGCAGACTGTTTCGTTGATGAGGAAGTACTTCTTTTAGTGTTGAGCATTGCTACCGTTGCGCATTTATAGTATTTTCGTGTCAGTTAACATTATATGTCCTATCTTTTAGTGTATTCGATTTACACGTGTAGTGTCCTGCCTCCTACCTTTATATAGTTTAAGATACGAGCATCTTATGAGCATCAGACTTTTTTCAGAAGTTTCCAGGTCTATGCTGTAGGACTATACTTCACTTTCTTTCAGATAGGAGTGAAGAGTTTATTGTTGTTTAGAGTAACTGTATTGAAGCATCTTTTTATTGTATTAAATCTTGCAGTGATTTAATTGATCTTTCCATAGATTCCTTTTGATGCATTTTAACGTAACTTGCATCTTGTTTGTTATCAGGCTATACCAGTGTGGGTTAGCCTGAAGTAGGGTACATTTATGCCCAGTTAAGGATACCCCACTATCGCAGATTAACTCTGGAGGGTATAGGTGTTTTTGTTCGGCGGCATATAAGTTCGAGGGTTTGGATCTAGCGTACCGTTGTTGCATAGTGCCCTATTACTAGTCCAATCATTAAGTGCCCTTGTTTTATTCGTAGTCCCGGTCGTAACAACAGGATGACAAAAGACGGAAGCAACGAAATTGTGTTGCTTTTCAGTAAGTCTTGGATTAACTGTGTCGGTGGTGTAATGGTTTAGGTGCTTGTGTTCTGGGTGTGGCGTCCAGAGTTCGAATCCCGGGAGGACCATATGCTTTCATTTGTTTATTCAAGTAGCCTACATAGGGGCTTGTAAATGATGATTAATTTTAAGAAGTGGGTGTTATTTATATTCACAAGATAGCCTTAATTATAGAGGAAGAAGCCTGTATAAATATGAACGGAATAAAGCCCTATATATTGCGAGCCGTATCATAATCAGTTGAGCGTCGGTTGCTGATCAAAGGGTCGGCGGATCAAAACTCTACTGTCAAAATGTTATTGGTAGATGTCAAGCCCGGGCAACTTGACCTAGCAATTAGTGACAACGCCTAATGTTCATGGTCACCATTCCTCGAGTAGTACGGCGTCTGGCAAAAAAGGAAAGAAAATAAACTACTCCGATCCTCGTATCCTACATGCCGACATCGTTATTCTAGAGCCTTTAAGCGGAGATGGGTCGTTTTTCTGCCCCCCCCCCCCCCATTCTTCCTCATGTTTAGCCCCCTTAGTTTTCAGATTTTGTAGCGTTCGGCCCATTACTTTAGCGAATTTAAGACCAACTGCAATCTTGGTTAATACATTAATCTGTAATCTTGTTTTTCTTACTGTGAATCTCAACTGTAATCTTGTTTTGTTTTATATTCAACTGTAATCTTGCTTTTATACAGTGAATCTCAACTGTATTCTCGTTTTGTTTTTACAGTTAATATCAACTGCATTCTTTCTATTTTACATTCAAATATAATCTTGCTTTTTTTCCAATAAATCTCATATGTAATCATGTTTTTACAATTAATTTCAACTGTAATCTTGATTTTTTACAGTGAATCTCAACGGCAATCTTGGTTTTCTACAGTGAATCTCAACTGTAATCTTGTTATTTTTCAGTGAATCTCAACTGTTATTTGTTTTTACATTGGAATATAATCTTTCTTTTATACAGTGGATTTCAATAGTAATCTCGTTATTTTAAAGTTAATTTCAACAGTAATCTTGTTTTTTTTACAGTGAATCTCAGTAGTATTCTGGCTTTTGTACATTCAAGTATAATCTTACTTATTTTACAGTGGATCTCAATAGTAATCTAATTTTTTTTACAGTGAATCTCAACGGTAATCTTGGTTTTTCTACGTGTTCCTTTCATCGTCTCCCTCTTGCTCTGCCTCCCTCTCATTTTCTCTCCATAAGACTTTTCCACACCCACCCCTTTGCTGCACTTTCATACATGTCGTATTTGATTCCCCTTTTCCTTTTTCCTTTTATTCACTATTTGTTTTTCATTTTTCCTTATTCGATATTTGTGGTAATTTTTTTTTTTTTTTTTATTACCCTCCCCGTTTCAGTTTCATCGTTCGGTGTTATATATTACATTTGCTTCCACACACACACACACACACACACACACACACACACACACACACACACACACACACACACACACACACACAAGCGCGCACACACGCACACACAAGCGCGCACACACGCACACACACACACACACACAGATTTGGGTTCACGTTTTCTGGCCTACCTATTTGACACGGTATAGTTGCTTTATAAAGTAGTACAAAGGAGTATAAAGGAAAACAAGCAACAACAAAGATTACGGGACTGCTTGTATCTATCCTAACTAGTCAATGTGGAAACAAATATTGGAAGGCTATTCATTTCTAAAAACAGTTAATGGGAGATGGTTCACTTTTTGGTCAAGTTTTGCATGTATTCATTATTTTTCTAGTTTCCTCCCTAGACCTCCATCAAATTTAAAAAAAAAAAAAAACATCCATTAGATCCCCGTTCTAGATTAATTTGTATTTTTTTCGGTAGAAACAATTTCCGGCCGAATGCTGGTTCTTCCAACAAGTATGGCTCACTATCGTTCGCCAGGGAAAATATCGACACCTAAATAGCACGATATTTCTATATATTGACGAAGAAATGGGGCAAAAGGTATTAAAATCGTGTGACGCCTACCAGTGTTGGCAGAATCGCCTCCCGTTAGCCACTAGCACTCGCCAGGGCAGTGAAATGGGCTACAGTTATCAGAGAATGTTGTTCTTTCTTTCATAGTGTTCGTGTTGTTACAGACAGTCCAGTGGTGGTCTTTATTTTCGTTTGTGACAACGGGAAGCATTTTATATCATGAGTAGAACATAAGATGCATTGTGGTGAAGTTGAGAGAGAAAGAGCGAGCGAGCGTCGTGGGGGCAGTGAGTGTTGATTTCCTCCTCCCTCTTCCCTCCCGGAGGAGTTGCTCGCCCGCGTGGTCTTTCTCTCGGTTTTGATTGGCTGGTGGTTCCTGGCGCCTTCTGGAGGCCTGCTGCCTTGTGACGTATCGGCCTGTGATTGGCCGACCACCATGCCTTTGTGTGATCCTGAGGTTCCCGAGGAGCTACCTTCCTCAGAGCTTGCCTGACCAGCATACCCTTCACACCTCCCTTGCCACCTGTCCCCGACTTCTACCTATAGAACACTTTCTCTCTCTCTCAACTTCTTACCTCTTATTCTTCTAATCTATTTAATATCATAACTCCCCTTTGGTTCTGCACGATTTCATATATCGGCCATCGTATTATATGCTGAAGCTCTCAGATATTCCATGTTTAGTTAGACATTTTTGGAGGGGTTAACATTTAGTCTGTAGAGGTTCGACACACTCGCGGTGTCTCCCTACCTATTTCTTGGTTGTCTGCTGGGCTATTTAATGCTAGACTGGGGTAAGGCTATTGATGTTGTGACTTCCGATGTGTACCAGGTTTTGTTGAACTTGTACAATCGCAACTGTTACGACTGAGGTTTAAATATATCAGGGTTCTTATTCATTGGACTAGTAATGGCATAAATGCTACAACGGAAAGCGCTAGATCCAACCTCTGATGTATATTCCCAGTGAACAAAGAACACAAATACTCTCCAGAGTTCTATATGCAAAAATAGGTTATTAAACTCTCAATAAATGTGCGTCTACTCTAGGCTTAATGTTATGTGAAAACAGCCTATTAGTACCTATAACCGAAGGTTCTTGGTTATGGTATGCAAAGTAAGGTGGTAAGAGAAGTTACAGCTTACATTACTTTAATCAATAAATGTCAGGCACTCCTGCATGAAAGAAAGTGCACTAAAGTCCTTCAACACCAACAAGGAATCTTCTTTAAATGTTAGATGCTATCAAGATGCTCGAATCGGAAATGGAACCCAAAAAGGCAGGCAGCGGAACAATGCTCGTGCAGGCTATGCACACAAAAAGGCAGGAGATATAATGCAGTCGGAGCCAAGAATATCCTAAACGCCACAACAATAATAATAATCGCCACGACAATGCAGTATTCCTATCAACAAAAAGAGCCTAAGTCGTTTGTGTCTCAATACATCAAACTAGGCTGCGAAATGCTTGTGTAATCATAAACGGGTATGCATAAAAAGAGTAATTGGTTTAATATACTTAATGTCTGCTATGACTGATAAAGTCTAGCTAGAGTCAATGATACGAGATACTGGTGCGCATGGCATGCCACATAGCCTAGTGCAAATCTCAAGTTTGTGCATCAAATATTACGTTATAATGAAGGGTAGCTCTCTTGAGAAACCATAATACCGAAGTATTAAGCGTTCTCCTGGCGTACCTCAAAGACAAACAACGAGCTTAGAACAGTGCAGAATGGTATAGGCAAAAAGCCCTCATTCGTGCATGCTCTACTCTCAATGGCGCACAGACTAGAATTTACCCAATCAACTCCAGTTCTCAGGTATGTCGTGCAGCTTTTAACTAAAGCCAGCACCCATCGGAAACAATACCTTATAGTATCAGACTCCTAGTCTAGCATTATCTAATCCAGCAGAACACTAATAATTATAGGAAGCGGTACTGAACAATATGAATGCCAACCAATGCTTCGTGATCAACTTATCTTAACAACTAACATACATGGGTTATATAAGACCTTAACGCACAATACAACTGGCTAGCATGAAGCTGATTATGCAGAGTTAACCAGAGGGGGTATAATATTAATAAAAGGTGGTGAAAGATATGGAAAATGAGAGAGATAGGCAGAGGAAAAGGTTCTCAGGTGCAGTGAGGGGAACAGGTATCAAAGGGATAAGAGGGATGCGTTCTAGAAACCAGATCTGAGGGAGAGAGTAGCAAGAGAGCTGTATATATACTAGCACTAGCTCGCACCGCGTAGACAAAGCAGTAACAATTCCTTCAGCCAATGGCAAAGAAGCCAGCCAAACATGAAAACTCCTCCAACCAATCCCCAAGAGGCCAGCCAGCTGTGACGTCATCGAACATGGCAAAAAACACTGCACGCCTCCTCTCACTCTGTTCTACTCTCTCTCTCTCTCTCTCTCTCAAATCCTATCATTACTACTTAATGATAAAACATATACTTTGCAATTAAATATATAAAGCCTTGACATAGGTGAAAACAAAGAGCCTTTCTGGACTGCCCATGACACAAGCTTTCATATGAAATAAAGCACACAATAATACATCAACTGTAGCCACATCCACTGCCCTGGCGATCCTAGCGAGTCACTGTAGGACAAGCCATGCAGTTCTAACGGAGTGGTTAATGTCACACCCCCCCCAAGATTTTTCTCAGAGGCCCAAAGCTCAACAAAATTTGATGGTTAGAACCCATGCTATATCTGTACTTCCCATCACCCAGCGGCAGTAAAATATCTGGCACAGTTCTTCAACAAAACATTTTACAAAATTATAATCATCCCCAACACAATAGGTTAAATCATATGAAGTTATGCTCCTCAAGAGCGAGCTTCTCTAGCCCAGCATTCTGAGAGGAGTGCAACTCAGAATTACTGCTATAACATACTGAACAAATTCAACTATCAAAGAAAGAGTTTTTTATTTGATTTTTATGTTTTTAATTTGTTTATTTTGGCTGCACTATAGGGGCAAGCCTAGTTTTTTCTTCTATACCAAACGCTCAACTCCTGCTTTACGACCCAATACGCTGGGCTACAACCGCGAGCCAACAAGCACCAAGCGCAAAATACTATTCAAACTAAAGCAGGAGGCTACCCGTGTGTCAATCTACCCAGGATCATATACCCTTGAAAGACAATCTGCAACCACGTTGTCACAACCGGCAATATGGCGTATGTCCAGGTTATATACCAATAACCTTAGTGACCACCTGGTCAGCGTCATATTCCGATTGTGAAACTGGTCCAAGAACTTGAGAGGGTGATGATCTGCGTAAACTACAACGACCGGACCATAGGCTGGAACATAGACCTCGAAATGCCCAAGCACAACAGCCAGTAGCTCCTTCTCGACAATAGAGCAGCTCCCCTGGGCTGAATTGAACTTCTCCGAGCAGAAACTAACAGGATGCTCCAGCCCATCATCGTCCTCTTGCATAAGGACGGCACCAGCCCCACACCACTAGCATCCGTTGCTAGTTGGAAAGGTAGGCTAAAGTCAGGGGCCCTGAAGATCGGGTGAGTGCACAACAGGTGTTTTACTACTCTAAATGCCTTCTCACACTCAGGCGCCCATTTGACTTTCTTATCCATCCAGTTATCCTCCACCTGAGCTTGACTGTCCCGTTCTCCTTCTCCACCTTGACTGCTAAATGTCATCACAGGCACAGTGAGAGGCTCAGGGGGGTGCCTCACATACTCCTTCATGAGATTAACGTGACATAACTGATTGCGCTTACGTCTGTCTGGAGTGGCTACCAAGTAATCCAGGTCCGATAGCTCCTCAACCACCCTATAAGGACCAGTGTACTTCGCGGATAAGGGATGACCTACAAGGGGCAGTAGAATCAACACCTCCTGACCCACGTGAAACTCCCTGAGTTTAACCTTGAGGTCGTACCTGTCCTTCATGAGGGCCTGAGAGCTAGTCAAATTACGGCCAGCCAACTCCAGACTGCGCAACATCCGTTCTCGACTGTCTAGGACATACTTGAGCATAGAACAAGGTTTTTCTGCGCCCTCCCATATTTCCTCAACCATATGGAGAGGCCCTCTGACACGGTGTCCAAAGACGAGCTCATTAGGGCTGAATCCCAAACTTTCCCCAGGTACCTCCCGTGCAGCAAATAAAACATATGGCAGGCCAAGATCCCAACCTTTCCCACTCTCAAAGCAACAACAACGAAGCACAGATTTTAAGGCTGAGTGCCATCGCTCTAACACACCCTGGCTCTCCGGATGATACGCAGATGACACAACCGTAACAATCCCATGCTGCGGCATTGCTCGAACAAAGAGGCCAGAAGTGAAGTTGGATCCTTGGTCTGACTGAATCTCCCGCGGGTAACCATACTGGGAAAAATACACTAGCAAGTTTCGGACCACCGTCTTCGCTGACCCATTTCTCATAGGGTACACGTCAGGGTACCTTGTTGCTACATCTCCCGACTGTGCATCACTGTCCTCCTCCAACTCGACAGCACCGGTACCACATTCAAGAACCTCCGGGTCTTCTAATTGCAATTTACGAATGTCCGAAGGAGCAAGCTTATCTAAGTGTTTGCGAAACAACTCATGCCCCCCTCCTACATTGAATTTAGCCTCCCGTTGCTCTCTCTCTGTGTATCGTTGCGGTCTCTTCGTCTTTATAAGCCCATCCTCTGCCTTCTTAGTAACAGTTAATGGGTCTTCTCCAGACTCGAAAATCGGTCCTAATAATGAGTCCCCGAGAATGTCCGTTGAACTCTCAACCGCATCAACTTTCAACCCCTTCTCGGTACCTTTCCTCCGCTTGTCTAAAGACTGTTGACCAGAATGTGACTCCCTGGATGCAAGAGATCTGGTGGCAACACATGCCATAGGTTCCACCGGACACTTCTCAACCCACTCCTGCTCCTCCCTACTCACGTCGGCCGGCTTCTCGGCAACGACCAAGGGTGGAGCCTCAGAAGTAGGCCCCGCAAAGTCGTTGCCGAGAAGGAGGTCGACGCCCCCAACAGGTAACTTCTCCATAATTCCTACATCCAGGTCACGAGTCACACCATCAACTTCCATCTTCATTCTTACAAGCGGGTATGACCTTGTTGCATTAACCCCCTGAAGCACAACCACCCGCGCCGTATTTACAGGTTTACCAGTGAAATTCCTCAACAATTTTTGCGATGCCCCAGTGTCATGCAAAATTCTCACCTCATGTCTTCTACCCCCCCACTCCACACAACCGAGTCCCCTGTGGTCACTAAAGGCATCACGGACAGGGAATAAGCCTTCCGGATCCTTCTGCACTGGCAGTGTATTTACCTCGGAAAAATTGCCTCTAACAAACTCCGATGTCCTCTTGAACACTCCAATGCCGTGAGCAAAAGACACGGCTGCCGGAGGAGGTCGACTAGGGCACTCATTTGCCTTATGACCCTCCTGGTGGCACTTAAAACACATAAATTTCGGTTTCAGCTTATACTGTGATGTAAAAAGCCCCTGACTTTTCTCATACGGCGTGGTGTTAGGTTTGGATTCAGTTTTAGTTTCATTGCTCTTTTGTTTAAATGTGTCATTGCTACGGGAAGGGGGAGGATAACGGTCCCTAGCACTTGCATCGTACTTCTGTGAGGACCCGCAACCCGAATCAACGACAGCCGTCGATCAGCCATTTCTGCTGCTTCGACTAGAGTTCTTGGGTTTTTCTCCTTTAAGTTCAAAGTTAGATCACCGCCCGTGCTCTTAAAGAACTGCTCCAACATCATTAACTGCTTAATTCCATCACATGTTGTTACCTTCTCATATCGGAGCCAGTTCCCCATAGCATCGGACAAGTCCCGGGCGTGTTCCAAAAAGGTGCTATCTCTTCCCTTGGTTACACCCCGGAACTTCAAACGGTACGTTTCTGGTTGCAGTTCGTAAGCCCTCAGGACAGCCTCCTTGAGATCCTCATACACAATACATTTTTTTTTTTTTTTTTTTTTTAAAGAGACAATGAACGGAGGAAGGAAAAACACAGATAAAACAAAAAGGTCCATGTGCCTAAAGGCATCCTCCATTCATAAAATGTTTGTAACAACTGGATTTAAACATTTTTAGATTGTAAGTTTGTGGAAAGCAATTCGAGGGAAGTGAATTCCAAAGAGTAGTAGCTCTGGGGATAAATGAATTCTGATATGCAGAAGTTCTGCATTGTGGAGGAGAAAGTGTAAATTCATGGGCGCTCTCAGCTGCCCTAGTTCTACGGGGAAAGATGTGGAGAGGCGGCACAATTGAAGCAAGTTCCTCGGAACAATTACTGTGAAAATATCTGTAGAATAATGCAAGGGATGCAACATTTCTTCGTATGGATAATGTAGGAAGGTCCTGTGTGATTGCAGGGTTATTGATTAATCTAATAGCTTTATTTTGAATTTTGTCCAACTGCCTCAATGCAACCACTCCACTTCCACCCCACAGAGGTGAACAGTAATCCATCTGAGAACGCACATGACTTTTATATATTACGGCCAACTGCTCGTCAGTGAAAAATTCTCGAACTCTGTACAGGAGTCCCAGTTTTTTAGAGGCATTCTTAGCAATGCTTCTAACATAATGTGTCCAGCTCAAGTTAGTAGTTAATGTTACACCGAGAATGTCAATACTAGGGGAAGTGGGAATATTTACATCATTAAAAAATATAAGTGAGTCAGTGAGATTCTGTCGGTTAGAAAATTGAATGTACTTGGTTTTCTGTGCATTAAAGGAAACTAGATTCTTTTGTCCCCATCCATTAATTCTAGAAAGGTCCTGGTTCAGAGAAATTGCAGTGTTTATTTTTGAATTTGTAAGATCGGGTTGGGTGAAAGAATTGGTAAATGTGAAGGAACTGTGGAGTGTTGAGTCATCTGCATAGGAATGTATTGGATTATGAGTGGTAGATAAGAGTTCATTGATATGAATGAGGAACAAAATTGGGGCCAAAACTGATCCCTGGGGAACACCAGCATTTATTGAGTGAAATTGAGAATAAAGACCATCTACCATTACACGTATTTTTCTGTTATGAAGATAAGAAGAAATTAGTGGAACTAATGATGCAAGGCCGTAGTGTGACATCTTCGACAATAAGGATTGATGCCAGACTCTATCAAATGCCTTTGATATATCCAGTGCTATTGTATGTGTTTCACCACGTTGGTCTGTAGCTTGGTTGATTTGATGCGTAAGAAGGCAAAGCATGTCTGCAGTTGATCGACATCGTCTAAAACCATATTGCCTATCACTGATTAATTTATTATTCTCAAGATGCTTAATTATGTGATTATTTAATATAATTTCAAAGACTCCAAAGGTAACGCATCGTAGGCTTTAAGACCCTTGCCTATTAATCTAGAGGATACAAGTGCTGCCCATTTATTCTCTAGCCAATGGTGTTCCTGGCACTTCTTCTCAAAGCGTGCGAAAAATTCTGTTACACCACTCTCATCAAACACCGGAACCAGTTTCAATAAGTGCGAGAGAGATTGATCATGAGCACGGTTACCAGCCCCAAGTCGCTGTCCCGTTGCCTCTACCCGTGACTTCTCTACGTCCCTGTCGGCACAGTACCTAGTCGACTCTAAATCAGGTTGGATTTTTGCTTGACTGATAGTTTTTCTCTCTTCTATCTTGGCTAATTCTATTTGCTGCTGAAGCTTAGCTAATTCGAGCTGAAGCAATAATTCTGGAGTTAACCCTTGAGGAGGTGAAGGTGCTACAATGTTTGAAATTACCGGTGGTCCCCCCAGGGGCAACCCACCCTGCCAGTCACCACCCAACTGTGGACGCGTACTCGGGGTCGGCAAACTACTGGGATGGCTGGGAGTCGAGTGTAGGGGAAGCATGGCCGAAGGGCTCTGAGCACTCAACCCATCTCGCTCACCAGTCACCCTGCCCAGTACACACGTTATCAAGTTATCCCTGGTCATGCTGCTAGTACCCGCATGACCGATAGCTGTGGCCAGGCAATGAAGACCGTACCGATCCATACCCTCCAACCGCTCGGCAGTAACAGGCCATTGCAAAAATATCCTAGCATCCTCCTCACAGTTCACCTGATTAACCATTTCATCATGCTGCTGTTCCTCAGTTTCGACATTACGTACTGTGTCTCCATTCTCCTCTGATCCGGTATAAGACATGAAGCTCACAAAAATTTCCCACCTCAATATTCAGAAAAGAAGCACCCCAAACTCTTATACCTCAATATACACACAAAAATTCTCGGAAATACTCAAGGGCTATACTATGTTGCAAAACAAAAATATTCTTGCTGACCCCCGCAAAATATTCCCCAAAACAACAAATGTTCCCTGCTAATAAATGTAGGTTCACCAAATACTAGGTAAGGTCGCTATTTGTTACGACTGAGGTTTAAGTATATCAGGGTTCTTATTCATTGGACTAGTAATGGCATAAATGCTACAACGGAAAGCGCTAGATCCAACCTCTGATGTATATTCCCAGTGAACAAAGAACACAAATACTCTCCAGAGTTCTATATGCAATAATAGGTTATTAAACTCTCAATAAATGTGCGTCTACTCTAGGCTTAATGTTATGTGAAAACAGCCTATTACTACCTATAACCGAAGGTGCTTGGTTATGGTATGCAAAGTAAGGTGGTAAGAGAAGTTACAGCTTACGTTACTTAATCAATAAATGTCAGGCACTCCTGCATGAAAGAAAGTGCACTAAAGTCCTTCAACACCAACAAGGAATCTTCTTTAAATGTTAGATGCTATCAAGATGCTAGAATCGGAAATGGAACCCAAAAAGGCAGGCAGCGGAACAATGCTCGTGCAGGCTATGCACACAAAGAGGCAGGAGATATAATGCAGTCGGAGCCAAGAATATCCTAAACGCCACAACAATAATAATAATCGCCACGACAATGCAGTATTCCTATCAACAAAAAGAGCCTAAGTCGTTTGTGTCTCAATACATCAAACTAGGCTGCGAAATGCTTGTGTAATCATAAACGGGTATGCATAAAAAGAGTAATTGGTTTAATATACATAATGTCTACTGTGACTGATAAAGTCTAGCTAGAGTCAATGATACGAGATACTGGTGCGCATGGCATGCCGCATAGCCTAGTGCAAATTTCAAGTCTGTGCGTCAAATATTACGTTATAATGAAGGGTAGCTCTCTTGATAAACCTTAATACCGAAGTATTAAGCGTTCTCCTGGCGTACCTCAAAGACAAACAATGAGCTTAGAACAGTGCAGAATGGTATAGGCAAAAAGCCCTCATTCGTGCATGCTCTACTCTCAATGGCACCCAGACTAGAATTTACCCAATCAACTCCAGTTCTCAGGTATGTCGTGCAGCTTTTAACTAAAGCCAGCACCCATCGGAAACAATACCTTATAGTATCAGACTCCTAGTCTAGCATTATCTAATCCAGCAGAACACTAATAATTGTAGGAAGCGGTACTGAACAATATGAATGCCAACCAATGCTTCGTGATCAACTTATCTTAACAACTAACATACATGGGTTATATAAGACCTTAACGCACAATACAACTGGCCAGCATGAAGCTGATTATGCAGAGTTAACCAGAGGGGGTATAATATTAATAAAAGGTGGTGAAAGATATGGAAAATGAGAGAGATAGGCAGAGGAAAAGGTTCTCAGGTGCAGTGAGGGGAACAGGTATCAAAGGGATAAGAGGGATGCGTTCTAGAAACCAGATCTGAGGGAGAGAGTAGCAAGAGAGCTGTATATATACTAGCACTAACTCGCACCGCGTAGACAAAGCGGTAACAATTTCTTCAGCCAATGGCAAAGAAGCCAGCCAAACATGACGTCACCAAGCATGGTAAAAAACTCCTCCAACCAATCCCCAAGAGGCCAGCCAGCTGTGACGTCATCGAACATGGCAAAAAACACTGCACGCCTCCTCTCACTCTGTTCTACTCTCTCTCTCTCTCTCTCTCTCTCTCTCAAATCCTATCATTACTACTTAATGATAAAACATATACTTTGCAATTAAATATATAAAGCCTTGACATAGGCGAAAACAAAGAGCCTTTCTGGACTGCCCATGACACAAGCTTTCATATGAAATAAAGCACACAATAATACATCAACTGTAGCCACATCCACTGCCCTGGCGATCCTAGCGAGTCACTGTAGGACAAGCCATGCGGTTCTAACGGAGTGGTTAGCGTCACACAACGGATACGTGGGAAGCCTAGGTTGTTTTTCTGACTGTGTACCTTGTGAGTTTAGCACTGTGTTGCGAGTGAGGGCTTTTGTCTCTGCCACCCAACACTGTGCTAACTCGTTTTGCTTTGACTTGAAGAGGGTCACCAGGAGAGAACCAGATACTAGCGATCTGGACCTCTCAAGAGAGCACCCCGTCACTTAACGTAAGTTGGCCGTACAGTCTTAAGGACCTCGCTAGGCTGCGAGCCGCTTGCTCAGCCATTGTTTCCTAGCCTACGACATCCCAGCTAGACTTGATTCGCCTGGCAGACCCCCAATTAGGATTATAAACTCTTATGTTATGTATGCAGCATTTTTATTCACGTTGATTGTAAGCCTTGGTTGTTGTTGATTTGCACAACCCGAGCAGGCTTTTGCTTTGCCTGAGAAAGTACTTCTTTTGTTGTTGGAGATAATACTATTGTGCATTTATCGTTATTCCCGTGCCAGTTAACACTGTATGTCCCTACACTTGTCATATCTTGTTCCTGCTTTATATAACAGTTTAAAATCCGATTCGATCATCTTAAGCAGCATCAGACATTCTTCAGAAGATTCCTGTTCGATGCTTTAGGATTTTCATTCACTTTCTTTAATATAGGAGTGACAGTTTATTATTGTTTAGAGTAACTTTAATTATACCTTCTTCTTGTTTGCATTAAATCATTGCAGTGATTTAATTAAGCTCTCTATCTTTTTCCTTGTATACATTATTAACGTAATTGTATGTTGTTGTGCTCAGGCTGTATCAGAGATCATCAGCCTGTAGTAGTAGTGCATTTATACCGAGTTAGAGGATACCCCGCTATCGCAGATTTAACTCTGGAGGGTATAGGTGTTTTTGTGCGCCGGCATTATAAGTTCGAGGGTTGGATCTAGTGTTACCGTTGTGGCTGTGTGCCTTTTTAGTCCAATGATTAAGAACCCTTGTTTTATACGAGTCCCGGTCGTAACAATCGACTAACTAATGGGGCAAACATCTTAACATCTGAAAACTAATGGGGCTAAACATGAGGGAGAAAGTGGTCCAGAAACCCGGCCCATCCCCCCTTAACCCCTCCTGTACCGGCGATGTCTTATTTATTATATTCTTGCTACTAATCGATGAATTTATTCAGTTTTAAAAGGGCTTTCAGCAATGAATAGGCTTCGAACTATCTCACTTAACCATTTTTACTACCGCAGATCCTTCTTAAACTGCTCAAAATCGTCTAAATATAGCTAGAATAATATAAAGACGTCGCTGGTACAGAAGGGATTATTTGGGGTAATGATTAAGAGCGCGATATTTATCAAGTCGGCTAATGAACGATTGACCTCTACAACATTCAATAACACTTCTATAGTCGGTTCCATTTCATCTGACACCAAACTGAATCACTTACCCAACTGATTCTCTATACTATACGGAATAATCGGAACGCATTATGTCTTACCTTTATCTAATTATCGAGTTTTCTTAATTAACAACACACTTCGTTTCAAAATGTTCGTAATAGACGAGTAC
Source organism: Paralithodes platypus (assembly GCA_032716605.1). Taxonomy (NCBI): domain Eukaryota; kingdom Metazoa; phylum Arthropoda; class Malacostraca; order Decapoda; family Lithodidae; genus Paralithodes; species Paralithodes platypus. The sequence goes on from CM064555.1 coordinate 2,226,926, forward strand.
TTGAGGTAAGGATGTTGTAATTAAGGGGAGACGGGCTATTTTGTTTAGTCTATTAATTTATTTATTATTATTTTTTTTTTTTAGTTTCCTCGCTAGACCTCCCTCAAACTTAGAAAAACACCCCTTAGATACTTCCTCATGATAAATTTGTACATTTTTCGATATAAAAATATCCCGGCTGAAAGCTAGTTCTTCTTATAACTACAGGCTCGCTATCGCTCGCCAGGAAAAAAATCGACACCTAAATGGCACGATAAGTCCTAAAATTGACACCGAAATGGAGCTAAGAATATTAAAATCGCCAAAGTAAAGGGCCGATTGTCTTAACATTTTTTTAAACTAGTGGGGCTAAGCATGAGGGAAAAGAAGATCCAGAAAAACGGCCTGTCTCCCCTTAACTCCTTCTGTACCGGTGACGTCTTTTTAATTTTGTTCTAGCTATATTTAGATGATTTTGTGCAGTTTAAGAAGAATGTGTGGTAGGAAAAACAGTTAAGTGAGATAGTTCTAAGTCTGTTAATGGCTGGAGATTTTTTTTAAACTGAATAAAGTAATCTAATAGTAGCCAGAATAAAGTTAAAAAGATGGTCCCGGTACGGTCCCGGTAAAGAAGAGGTTAATGTCAGATGATATGAAACCGATAATAGGTAGCCCATTACAACCAATGAATTACAACCTGTATAAGGGTAGACTATTTTGGACAGGTTAATTACCCTTTTCCTAAGCCAATAAAAGCCCATCTCCCCCATAAAGCCTTAAATTCAGACCACGGACTTTCATTGCTCTCCTGGGCGCTCTCTCCATCTCTCTGTCCATCTCTCTGTCCGACCCATCTGCCTCGTTTGACTCTCTTCTTGCAGTCATTAATTCCCGGTCCTCATTATACCTCCTTCAGCTTTTAGTTTTCGGTGGTTTCTTTTTCACTGACATCTCTCTCTCTCTCTCTCTCGCTCTCGCTCTCGCTCTCGCTCTCTCTCTCTCTCTCTCTTTTCCGTGTTAATGAAATTAATGAAATTCAATTTCGCATGCAGGTACTTGCTGTAATTCATTATATAACGCAATTTACAACATTAATTATGCTCAATATCCCTCACGTGAATATTGCAATTAAATGTTTTCACTCGCGCTTAAGGGGAGATGGGTCGATTTTCTGGTTCCCTTTCTTCCTCATGTGTAGCCCCATTAGTTTTCAGATTATAATACGTTCACCTGTAATTTTAAGACAGCCGAGAAAATTTACAAATTAATCTAGAAGGGAGATCTAATGGATGTGTTTTGTTGTTGTTAAGTTTGATGGAGGTCTAGGGAGGAAACTAAAACCAATAATATATATATGAAATAATTGACTTACAAATAAAGCTTACTCATGTATTATGTATCATGTATTATCAGAACTTTGTTCTGAGTGTTCCTTTTGTTGAGGGGAGGTATAGGGTTTTTCTGGACTACCTTCTCCTTCATGTTTAGCTCCGTTAGTTATGATATTTGAAGTCGTTCACGCCATTAGTATGGCAATTATAAGCCTTTTCGCCCCACTTCTTTGTAAATATTAAGACCTTTCTTGCCATTTGAGTGTCGATTTTTTTCTTAGCGAGCAATAGCGAGCCTGTAATTTTAAGAGGAATCGGCCTTCGGCTTGTACATTTTTCTATCAAACATGCACACTTGATCTCGAAGGGGGATCTAGTAGGTGCTCTTTATACATGATGGAGGCATAGTGCGGAAACTATTAAGTAAATAAATATATAAATATACCAAAATATTAACCCTACCTATTTAAGATGTTTACAGCCCTCTTTTCATACCCACATTTCTTGTTACGTTCTTTTCTTACCCACATTTCTTGTTACGTTCTTTTCATACCCACATTTCTTGTTACGTTCTTTTCATACCCACATTTCTTGTTACGTTCTTTTGTAAACAGACGGTGACGAGGGAAGGGTCGTCTGAGAGTCGTCTAGTGTGGATAACTCAACCGGACGACCATGAGCGACGACTGACCTGCGTAGCTACCAACCCCCGGAACCCTGTGTATACCTTAACCAACTATACCACTCTCACCGTGCTTCGTAAGTCCAACTCCTGTTGACTGTGTTCCGTTTATTGTGTTCCATAAGTGCAAGTTCCGTTTATTGTGTTCCGTAATTAATTTTGTCTACCATACCACCCTCAATGTGCTCCGTAAGTCAAAGTTCCGTTGACTGCATTCCGTTTATTGTGTTCCATAAGTCCAAGTTCCACTGTGTTCCGTGTATTGTGCTCCGTAAGTTGAAGTTCCGTTTGATATGTCTTCCGTGTATTGTGTTGCGTAGGTTATTTTATCTAAAATTCCACCCTCACTGTGCTCCGTAAGTCCATGTTCCACTGACTGTGTTCCGTTTATCATATTCCGTAATTTAATTTATCTACCATACCACAGCGTGCTCCGTAAGTTCAAGTTTCGTTGACTGTGTTCCGTTTATCGTCTTCCGTAATTTAATTTGATTTCCATACCACCTTCACTGTGCTCTGTAAGTCCAAATTCCGTTTACCATATTCCGTCTTTTGTGTTCCGTAAGTTATTTTGTTTCCTGTTTAGCCAACCGTACCACCCTTGATATTTTAACCCTTTGAAGAATATGACGCATTTTAACAGTTTGATCTGGCTACCATTAGACGATTGTATACAGTTTAGGAAGGATCTGTGGGAATCATAAAATTGCAGTCTCGCTATCACTCGCCAGGAAAAATATCGACACCTAAATGGCACGAGAGGTTTTAATATTGACAAAGAAATGGGGTGAAAGGTCTCAAAATCGCCAAACTAATGAAACAAACGTCTTAAAATCACAATACCACTGGGGCTAAAAATGAGGGAGAAGGGGGTCCAGAAAAGGCGACTACCTCCCCCTTAAGATGGTATCACACGATCCCTTTTTCGGTCAATTTTCGATGAGCAAGTTTTGTTTTGTCCGTATTATTTTGAGGCTCTTTGACATTGGAATCGGGAACTAGACTGAAGGTAAATTATGTTAGTGGTTGATTTATGATAACACTTAAATTTTGAAGATGCCAGACTGCAATTGCTCGTAAAATAAATGTAAAATGAGCTCGTGCGACAAACTTCTTTAGCACAGAAAGGACATTATGCATGAATGGGGTAGAATGTATCTGAATTATCCCTCCGGCTCCCACAAGTCCTCCCTAAGCTGTATTAAATCCCTTAACCCCTTCCTTACCGGTGACGTCCTTTTCGTAATATTCAGATAACTTTTAAACAATGTTATTCAGTTTAAAAGGGGCCTATAGCAATTAACAGGCTTCGGACTCTCTCACGGGGAGGCTAAACCTTCAAGTCAAAATCTAACGTTTTTGTTTTTCTTCTAAAATGCTTCTTTCAACATAGGAGAATAGCATAGGAGGGCAAAAAAAAACATATCGCATCCATAACCCCCCCCCCCCCACCAAACCGAATTCCAGAGATCATATATTGGCAACTTCAAAGTGAAACTACTATTTTGTATATTGCTCTGCTTCGTTCCCCTTCTACACACTATATATAAGACTATATGGCACCTGTCTAGCGTTCTCAAAATGGCCGCCCCTCTGATATTTTCCAAGATTCAACCTTTTTCATGTCGAATATTGCGCCACAAAAATATATATATAATATATATTTTTGCAGCACTTTCTATTATTCAATATGGGAAAGCGAGAACGCTACATTGTAGAATATGCTTTTAGGATACGCCACAAAAAAATTGCGGGAAATTTGAACAATTTTCAATGAGTAGAATGGTTTTTCATATAATGCAATGAAATTTGTGCACGCGCGCGCGCACATAGAGAGATGAATTTTTCAGCGAGTCTTAGTATTTCCAATGGTATTAAGATGGTACTGTATAATGCCAGAAACAAAATCTCTTATACAGGGTGAATTGGGGGTGTAAGGTTCAGCCTCCCCTTCTTAACCCATTGTACTACCTTAGATCCTTCAAAACTGCACACAATCGTCTAAATATAACAAGGTATCTATCTATCTATATACCCAGGCCCAATCCCCACTGTTCCTATTTTTCCTTTGTTTTTATATTATAATAAAAAAAGATGTCACCAGTACAGGAGTTAAAAATGCCAATTCGACAACTTTAACATGCAGTATTGAAAACTGAGAGGGTTACACCACTAAGTTTGTCCCTTGTCGCTCATACCAACCTCAACTTGTTTCGTAATTAAGGGGAGATGGGCGTATTTATTTGCTCATTATGTATATTTGTATTATCTTATTAGTTTCCTCCCTAGACCTGCATCAAGATTTAAAAACAGACGCCCAAGATACTCCTTCAAGATATATTTGTACATTTTTTTATAAAAAAACAGGTTTCTCTAGAATTACAGGCTCGCTATCGCTCGCCAGGAAAAAATAGACAACTAAATAAGACGAAAAATCTTAATATTGACAAAGAAATGGGGCGAAAGGTCTTCAAATCGCCAAACTAATGGGCCAAACGTCATACAATCTGGAAACTAATGGGGCTAAGCATGAGTAGGAAGGGGGACCAGAAAAACGGCCCATATCCCCTTAAATCAATCGTCACCCTAAGGCACCCTATCGTCTATGGACCTTCTCTCTACTGCCTAATTTCCTTCATTGGTGCGACTTTCTCCCTTCAATCAAGCTTACTTCCCACTACTTTCCCTTATTTGTAAAGATCTTTTCCTTTCATCAATCAGCCTTTCTTCTTACTACCTATACCCTCATTTACTTTTTCTTCTCTTCAATCAATCTTTCTTCTGAATACCACCTCTCATTTGAACGAACTTATTTCTTCATCAATCAACCTTTCTTCTCACTGCCTTCCTCTCATATGAACGAACTTATTTCTTCATCAATCAACCTTTCTTCTCACTGCCTTCCTCTCATTTGAACGAACTTATTTCTTCATCAACCAACCTTACTTCTTACTTCCTATACCCTCATTTGAACAACCTTTTCTCTTCATCAATCAGCCTTTCTTCTCAGTACAGTACCACCTCTCATTTGAACGAACTTTTTTCTTCATCAATCAACCTTACTTCTCACTGCCTTCCCTAATTTGTGTGAACTTCTTCCTTCATTCAACCTTTCTTCTTACTATACTGTACATTATCTCATTTGTACGACGTTCATTCTTCATTCAACCTTTCCTCTCACTACCTTATCTCATTTGTACGATCTTTTTCTCTACTACTACTTACTACTACTTCTACTACTACTACTACTACTTTCTACTACTATTACTACTTTCTAATACTACTACTACTACTGCTACTACAACAAAAACAACAACAACAACAACAACAACAACAACTACTACTACACCTTTTGTTCTGCTGTAATTGTTATTCTCTTACTCCATACACGTAAGCACTATACACAGAGGCACTCTCGTACTAGAATAATTCTTTCAACGTATGTAGTTTTATTGGCTTTGGTAGATGCAATTACTCATATTGTTGCACACACTCTATTATATAATACTAAACACAATATTGTGTGGCATACTCGATTGCTAAATTAATTTAATATGTATTACAATCATACAAACATTTGTCAGCCAGAGTGGACAGAAGGGTGCTGAGCTGGTATGGTCATGTTGAACGAATGGGAGATGAAAGGCTTACAAAGAGAATATGTGAGTCAGGTACAAGGGGAGATAGAAGGGCAGGAAGACCCCCATTGAGATGGAGAGACTGTGTAAGAAAAGCTTTGGATGATAGAGGAATGACTATAGATCAGGCAGGGGAAGTGGTGGTGGACAGGAGTGAATGGAGAATGCTTGTGAATAGTTGAGTGAACACGTGGTCATTTGGAGTAAGGGGTCGGGCTTAAGTTGGACTAGATAATAGTCCATCAGGCGCCTGGCCCGGGGAGACGATTAATATGAAGGGTGCGCCTGGAAGTGTGGTGGGAGGGCTTGTGGCTTTGGCTCCGCTGCATGTCTGCCTGCCGAGATTGGAACCTCTCCGGGTGGTCGGGGGCCGGGGGTGTGCTGGAGCGACCTTGGTGACCCTGGTCTCTGGGTCTTTTCCTGGGTGACCTGGATGTGTGTGAGTTTGTGCTTTTTATCTGTGTTTATTCGTTGTTTTATGTTGTTTTTGTGTTTTCCCTGTTCTTGCTCTGTCTTGAGTCGGCTACCCCCAAAATGGGGATTTGGGCCTGAGCATATAGATAGATAGATGTATTACATTTAAAAATTATTACTTTACAATTAAATCGTATACCATTTGCAAACTCAAATAAATTACTCTTGTTACTTGTGTTCGTGTTTAGTAGTGTATACTGTATATAACATGTATTTTTTAATTTTGATTATAATTAAGGATTCTGAAAAATTAGCCTATGGAATTGTTAATATAATTAAAGTTAGATAACTAAGGCAACATATATGAAACATTATAGCTATTTGTATAAACATACAACAATATCAAATCTGCATTAAATATCTGTTTTAAGTTTGAAGCTTAAATGCAATTAAATTTGACGCGATACTACCACTTTTAACTTTTACTGAAAGAACAGTGGTGATGGGCTGGTCTATCAGAGTGAGAGCTGAGCGATCTCTGCCATACCCATAGCTTTCTCTGACTGTTCCTTTTACTTATATATTTTCTAGATCTCAAGTGACGGCGTCTTTTCCGTGGATTGACCTCCCTTCTGCCAACTTAGAGGTTGGCAGATTTTATTTTATTTTTTCTATGTGAATGAGGGAGACAAAAGGCATAACTGCTTGCAGAGAGTGCCTCCCCCAGATTTCAAAGAGTGACAGGGCCGAGATCAAGGGCCGTTCGAGCTAAAATGCCTCGACACACAGAGTTTGAAGCAATTTAAGTCATAGGAAGAGGGAAAGACTGATTCTGGGAGAGTTCCAGAGCTCAGCAGTTGTATAGAAGAAAGTCTGAGAATAACTCTTGGGTTGGAGAGTTGCACTGAGTAGGGGTGGGATTGTGTTTCAAGGCGGGTACTACGTACCCTACATAGAGGAGGTGGTATACACTGGGAAAGCTCCGAGGAACTGATTATTGTAGTAGCGATAGAATAGCGAGAGAGATGCAACATTGCGGCGAAGAGAGAGAGATTGCAGAGAGTTGGTGAGTGGACGGGAGTTAATGATACGAAAGGCTTTCCTTTCTACTTTATCTAGGAGTGCGGTGTGAGAGGATCCTCCCCACACATGTGAACAATACTCAATACAAGGATGCACTGTGCCCCTGTACAGAGCAAGAAGCTGCGCAGATGTCAAGAATCCCTTGAGGCGGTTCAGCACACCCAGCTTCTGGGAGGCTGCCTTAGCGAGACTGGTAATATGGTCTTTCCAAGTGAGAGCAGAAGAAAAAGAGACACCGAGAACATTGAGGGAATATGAAGGGTTGATTTTTGTATTGTTGAAGAATAAGGGATAGTCCTCTGGAGGTTCCTGACAGGTAGTAAGATGGATAAATTGAGGTTTGGAAGCATTAAATGCAACAAGGTTTTCTCTACCCCAATTGGAAATAATAGCTAGATCAGAAGAGAAGCATTTTATGGCTTCATTACGTTTACTTTTGAGGGATTGCTGGCTGGGGCGTTCTGGAAAACTAATTGAGTGGTGTAAAGTAGAGTCGTCTGCATATGAATGGATGGGACTGGATGTACAGTTGAGAAGATCATTTATGAAAATTAGAAAGAGAATAGGAGATAAGACAGAACCCTGAGGAACACCGGAGTTGATAGGATGAGGAAATGAGCGATGGCCGTCCACAACCGCAACTATGGAACGGCCGGAAAGGAAATTAGAGACAGAGGCACAGATGGAGGGACAGAAACCGAAGGAGGGTAGTTTGGAAAAAACAGATTTGTGCCAGACTCTATCGAAGGCCTTCGATATGTCTAGTGCAACAGAAAAAGTCTCACCGAAGTCCAGAAAGTTGGATGACCAAGAGTTAGTAAGATATGAAAGAAGATCACCAGTAGAGCGACCCTTAAGGAAGCCATACTGGCGATCTGAGAGCAGATTATGAGAAGAGAAATGCTTAAGAAATACGGAAATAAGAATAGTTTCAAAAACTTAGAGATACAAGAGATGAGAGCAATTGGACAATAGTTGGAGGGTTGAGAGCGGTCACCCTTCTTTGGGACAGGTTGAAAGAGAGCAAACTTCCAGCAAGAAGGAAAGACGTTAGAGGAGAGACAGAGACGAAAGAGTTTCCCTAGGCAGGGGGTCAGCACGGAAGCGCAGTTTTTAAGTACAACAGGAGGAACACCGTCCGGACCGTACGTCTTCTTAGTATTAAGCCCAGAGACGGTAGAACGTACATCTTTAGAAGAGATTAGGATATTAAGCATAAGTAGGAGAGAGGGGGTTGCAGACAGAGGAATAGCACCAGAATCATCCAAGGTAAAGTTTCTGGCAAAGGTTTGAGCAAAGAGTTCAGCTTTGTCAGAGGAAGAAGTGATGGTTGTGCCATCAGAGTGGAAAAGGGGAGGGAAAGACGTGGAAGAAAAGTTCTTGGAGAGGTTTTTGGCTAGATGTGCCAGAAAGCTTGGGAAGAGCTAGAGTTGGATAGTTCAGTGCATTTATTATTGATGAAAGAGTGTTTGGCAAGTCGAAGAACAGATTTAGCTTGATTCCGGGCAGAAACATAAGAAGAATGAGATTCTTTAGTTTTAAGGCGTCGGTACCGTTTGAATGCTTCCTCCTTGTTGCGGACAGCAGTAGAACAAGCGTGAGTAAACCAAGATTGGGAGCCAAAGCGTCACATTTTTCCTTTGCCCCTCAACTTTCCCTTCATAATTGCTGAGGGGCACAGGGCATTGGGTGGGGCTTTGGTTTCCTGGGCATTTCCGCACCCTCCTCAGCTCCCTGCCTTGGAGTGGCTTCGGTCACCCGGGCTTTGTTAGTAGTAAGCAGGGAGGGTTTTGTGGTGGCGCTCATTTATGGCCTTGGCCTTGCTCGGGACCTTGGGACTGTTCGGCCAGGCAGTCTGGGGAACAGCAACAACAACAACAACCTTTACTACACTCCTCCATTTTGGTGTACATGTATAACAAATGGTCTCTGGGTCTTCTCCTGGGTGACCTGGATGTGTGAGAGTTTGTGTTTTTTATCTGTGTTTATTTTTTGTTTTATGTTGTTTTTGTGTTTTCCTGTTCTTGCTCTGTCTTGAGTCGGCTACCCCCAAAATGGGGATGGGGCCTGAGCATATAGATAGAATAGATAGATAGAATGTATAACAAATAATTCTGTCTCACATATAACGATTGTTTTTTTTTATTTCAAATTATATATACTTATTTCTTTCCTTCTACTGGGAATTGCTTGATCGTCATTCCAGTGTGTATTAGATTCATAATAAAATGTAATTTTAATTCTGTCCGTTTTCACCTTATTTTCTATTTTACCATTGTTTTACTTATTAGTCTCTCGCGCTCTCTCTCTCTTCTTTTCTTTTTTCTGTTCTTTTCTTTTCACTGTTCTGTTCTCTTCTCTTCTCTTCTCTTCTCCCCCCCCCCCCTCTCTCTCTCTCTCTCTCTCTCTCTCTCTCTCTCTCTCTCTCTCTCTCTCTCTCTCTCTCTCTCTCTCTCTCTCTCTCTCATTTAATTAACTTACTTGTTCTCTCCCTTTATGCAACCAGCGCCCTCCCTCTGTGTGTAGCCCACTTTTTATACTTTTGTTTATTCCCGGGTTTTTGTTCAGTTTTCCTCTGTGCAACACACCACCCCATTTTTCCTATCTCTTTATCTCAAACGCTCTCCCTTCCTCTCTCAATTTAGCTTGTATCCTATTGAACTTTTGTGTGTATACGTGTATACTTATTTATGTAATTATATGTGTATCGTATCAACTCTTTCTATTAAGTCTAGCCATTTATCTGTTTTTCTAAAATGTTTCTATCTATCTCTATCTCTATCTATCCATCTATCTAATGTATATATATATATATATATATATGATCAGAACCTAGACCTTCAGAGCAAGACATGATTAGGCATAAACAAATCACATCATGGCTTACACAACCATTGACTCCTTGACTTTTTTCCGACATTAGTTATAAGTTTAGTGAAAATGAAGGTCGCTGAGATTGTTTTGTCTTCCTGAATGCCATTGACAAACTCAAAGCATTAGCGTTTTCTGATAAAAGTAGTAGTTTTGTACTTAACGTAACTCTGTAACTTCATGTTGGAGGCCAGGAATATTGTTGATTTTAATGTTTTCAATTGTTTTATTGCTTCCATGACAGTTTTTAAGGGGGGAGGGTTTATTTGTTGTCCTATTTATATATGTGTATAATAATGTTTATAGTGTCTTCCCTTGACCTCCATCAAGCTTAAACAAACTCCCCTAAGACCCCCCTGCAAGATAAATTTGTACATTTCTCGATAGAAAATGTTGCTGGTCGGATACCAGTTACTACTAAATTACAGGCTCGCTATCGCTCGCAAGGAAACACAATCGACACCTACATTGCAGGAAATTGACAAATAATTGGGTCTTAAAATCGCCAAGTTAAGTGGGCGAACATCCTAAATCTCCAAACTAATGGGATTATGATAGAGAAATATCAGCTACCTCCCCCTTACCCTCTCACTGCTGTAAATATCAGCTACCTCCCCCTTACCCTCTCACTGCTGTAAATATCAGCTACCTCCCCCTTACCCTCTCACTGCTGTAAATATCAGCTACCTCCCCCTTCCCCTCTCACTGTAAATATCAGCTACCCCTTACCCTCTCACTGCTGTAAATATCAGCTACCTCCCCCTTACCCTCTCACTGCTGTAAATATCAGCTACCTCCCCCTTACCCTCTCACTGCTGTAAATATCAGCTACCTCCCCCTTACCCTCTCACTGCTGTGTGTGATGTTCTGTGTTTGTCTCTATAAAGTGGAAGACATTTAAGGGGGGCCACCGGCTTTCTTTATCTCTCTCTCCTTTTCTCTCTTTCCCTGGCTTGTATCCATTCGGCCCCATTCAGCCAACTGTTTTAAGACGTTTATTCCCATCCAGGTGTCGATTTCTTCCTGGCGAGCGATAGCGAGCCAGTATTGTATTGAGAAATCCGGCTTTGCCGGAACCATTTTTCTATTGAAACATTTACAAATTTAGCTTGCTGTCAAAACAAAAATATATATATGCTGGCTCGCTACCACTCGCCAGGAAAATATTGATGGGGTAAACGTCTTAAAACAGTAGGCTGAATGGGGCCAAATGGATACAAGCCAAAGAGAGAAGGAGAGAAAGAGAAAACAAGCGAGGTGGGCCCCTTTAACCTTTTGCCGTGATCTTGTAATCCTTAATGTTATTTTACCCCAAATCCGTCGCAAATGTTGGAATCCCACTGACCTCGGGAATATCGTAAAGTTGCCCACATAAATGTAGGTGCAGTCCGTAATTATATGTAGAGAAGTAAAATTGGCATGATTGAATTATTAGTAGATTCCGCCAAATATGTGATGTATCGGCACCAAGTATATTATGGTCAATAATATGTATTAGCTCTTTCTAAAACTTGATTTATTCGGTTCGATTGAGATATACAAACATGATCCTACACGTACCCATTCTCATCAACATCTGGCTTATTAACGCCTTCTGTACCGGCGACATCTTTTTAATTTAATTATAGCTACATTTAGACGATTTTCTGCAGGTTTAGAAAGATCTATGGCTATAAAAAGGAATAAGTGAGATAGTTCGAAGCCTGTTAATTTGAAGCTGCCTTTTTAAAACTGAATAAAATCGTCTAATATTAGTCAGAAATAAAATACGTCGCCGGTACGGAAGGGGTTAATACAGCACAGAGCGAGCCAAACGTAATGACAGCTGATACATGACTTATAAGCGTTACTGTACATTATCTAATGCAGGAGTTATGATCAATGAAAGGGAGATGGTTGATGATTTATGGACCCTCTTCCTAATGTTTCGCCCCATTAGTTTTCAGATCTTAAGACGTTCGTCCCATTAGTTTGGCGATTATAAGACTTTTCACCCCATTTCCTTGTCAATATTAAGACCTTTCGTGCCATTTAAGTGACGATTTATTCTTGGCGAGCGATAGCGAGTCTGTAAATTAGGGAGATTTTTTCAACCGAAAAATATATATTTTATTATTAAGCTTGATGGAGGTCAAGGGAGGAAACTAAAAACACAATATATAAATAAATAAATCGACCAATAAATATACACTCCCCCCTTAATTATTATATTGCAATGTATTATTGAATGTCAATCATAATCGGAAGGAAAGATAATCCTAAACGGCTTCCTTCCATATCTAAAATGAAAGGACAGGATCGAAATTCATGGCCAACCCTAAAAATAGTGTCTCTCCGATGAATTTCCTCTACACACAATATCCCCCTCAGAATTTCTTTATGTGCATACATTTCGGTGTGAGTGTCCTGGGTTCGAGTCCTTGGAGTGCCACATGTATTTGTTGATTTCATTAATTGAGTTTAGAAGTGAAGTTGGTTGGTGAACAAATATAATATATATATATATATATATATATATATATATATATATATATATATATATATATATATATATATATATATATATATATGTGGTAGAGTACATGTTGAGATCGTTCAAAATGGTGACGCCGTCCTTGATATTAATATGTCCATAGCTTATTGGGCAATGTTATGCAGTTAAAGGACCTGTAATGATAATTTTTTGGTCTATCTATTTATTCAATCATTTATGTTTTTTTTAGTTTCCCCGCTAGGTCCCAATCAAGCTTTTTATAACCCCCCCACCCCCTTCCCCATCAAGATAAATTTGTAAAAAATTTGGTAGAAAACATGTCCCAGCCGAAGGCCGGTACCTCTTAAAATTACAGGATCGCTGACGCTCGCCAGGAAAAAATCAACACCTAAATGGCACGAAAGGTCTTAATATTGAAACAAGAAATGGAGCAATAGTTATTAAAATCGTCAAATGATAAGGTGAATGTCTTAAAATCTCATAACTAATGGGGCTAATCATGAGGGAGAAGGGGGTCCAGAGAAACCTAATACCTCCCCTTAAGAGATACAAGAACCTAAGGGATCATGCAGAGTTATAATTGAAATAATGTTTACTCCTTTGGTTGACTTGTAGTATGTAAGTATAGAAGTCTTGTACAATCGGCTTATGCTAGCAACAATACGATTAAAATGACACAATAAGATTATAATATGTTGAAGGGCACCTCACATATAATATGTTGAAGGGCACCTCACATATAATATGTTGAAGGGCACCTCATATATAATATGTTGAAGGGCACCTCACATATAATATGTTGAAGGGCACCTCACATATAATATGTTGAAGGGCACCTCACATATAATATGTTGAAGGGCACCTCACATATAATATGTTGAAGGGCACCTCATATATAATATGTTGAAGGGCACCTCACATATAATATGTTGAAGGGCACCTCACATATAATATGTTGAAGGGCACCTCACATATAATATGTTGAAGGGCACCTCACATATAATATGTTGAAGGGCACCTCACATATAATATGTTGAAGGGCACCTCATATATAATATGTTGAAGGGCACCTCACATATAATATGTTGAAGGGCACCTCACATATAATATGTTGAAGGGCACCTCATATATAATATGTTGAAGGGCACCTCACATAATATGTTGAAGGGCACCTCACATATAATATGTTGAAGGGCACCTCACATATAATATGTTGAAGGGCACCTCACATATAATATGTTGAAGGGCACCTCCCATATAATATGTTGAAGGGCACCTCACATATAATATGTTGAAGGGCACCTCACATATAATATGTTGAAGGGCACCTCACATATAATATGTTGAAGGGCACCTCACATATAATATGTTGAAGGGCACCTCACATATAATATGTTGAAGGGCACCTCACATATAATATGTTGAAGGGCACCTCATATATAATATGTTGAAGGGCACCTCACATATAATATGTTGAAGGGCACCTCACATATAATATGTTGAAGGGCACCTCATATATAATATGTTGAAGGGCACCTCACATAATATGTTGAAGGGCACCTCACATATAATATGTTGAAGGGCACCTCACATATAATGTTGAAGGGCACCTCACATATAATATGTTGAAGGGCACCTCACATATAATATGTTGAAGGGCACCTCACATATAATATGTTGAAGGGCACCTCACATATAATATGTTGAAGGGCACCTCACATATAATATGTTGAAGGGCACCTCATATAATATGTTGAAGGGCACCTCACATATAATATGTTGAAGGGCACCTCATATATAATATGTTGAAGGGCACCTCACATATAATATGTTGAAGGGCACCTCACATATAATATGTTGAAGGGCACCTCACATATAATATGTTGAAGGGCACCTCACATATAATATGTTGAAGGGCACCTCACATATAATATGTTGAAGGGCACCTCACATATAATATGTTGAAGGGCACCTCATATATAATATGTTGAAGGGCACCTCACATATAATATGTTGAAGGGCACCTCACATATAATATGTTGAAGGGCACCTCACATATAATATGTTGAAGGGCACCTCACATATAATATGTTGAAGGGCACCTCATATATAATATGTTGAAGGGCACCTCACATATAATATGTTGAAGGGCACCTCACATATAATATGTTGAAGGGCACCTCATATATAATATGTTGAAGGGCACCTCACATATAATATGTTGAAGGGCACCTCACATATAATATGTTGAAGGGCACCTCACATATAATATGTTGAAGGGCACCTCACATATAATATGTTGAAGGGCACCTCACATATAATATGTTGAAGGGCACCTCACATATAATATGTTGAAGGGCACCTCATATATAATATGTTGAAGGGCACCTCACATATAATATGTTGAAGGGCACCTCATATATAATATGTTGAAGGGCACCTCACATATAATATGTTGAAGGGCACCTCACATATAATATGTTGAAGGGCACCTCATATATAATATGTTGAAGGGCACCTCACATATAATATGTTGAAGGGCACCTCACATATAATATGTTGAAGGGCACCTCACATATAATATGTTGAAGGGCACCTCACATATAATATGTTGAAGGGCACCTCTAATATAATATGTTGAAGGGCACCTCACATATAATATGTTGAAGGGCACCTCACATATAATATGTTGAAGGGCACCTCACATATAATATGTTGAAGGGCACCTCACATATAATATGTTGAAGGGCACCTCACATATAATATGTTGAAGGGCACCTCATATAATATGTTGAAGGGCACCTCACATATAATATGTTGAAGGGCACCTCACATATAATATGTTGAAGGGCACCTCACATATAATATGTTGAAGGGCACCTCACATATAATATGTTGAAGGGCACCTCACATATAATATGTTGAAGGGCACCTCACATATAATATGTTGAAGGGCACCTCACATATAATATGTTGAAGGGCACCTCACATATAATATGTTGAAGGGCACCTCACATATAATATGTTGAAGGGCACCTCACATATAATATGTTGAAGGGCACCTCACATAATATGTTGAAGGGCACCTCATATATAATATGTTGAAGGGCACCTCACATATAATATGTTGAAGGGCACCTCACATATAATATGTTGAAGGGCACCTCACATATAATATGTTGAAGGGCACCTCACATATAATATGTTGAAGGGCACCTCACATATAATATGTTGAAGGGCACCTCATATATAATATGTTGAAGGGCACCTCACATATAATATGTTGAAGGGCACCTCACATATAATATGTTGAAGGGCACCTCACATATAATATGTTGAAGGGCACCTCACATATAATATGTTGAAGGGCACCTCACATATAATATGTTGAAGGGCACCTCACATATAATATGTTGAAGGGCACCTCACATATAATATGTTGAAGGGCACCTCACATATAATATGTTGAAGGGCACCTCACATATAATATGTTGAAGGGCACCTCACATATAATATGTTGAAGGGCACCTCACATATAATATGTTGAAGGGCACCTCACATATAATATGTTGAAGGGCACCTCACATATAATATGTTGAAGGGCACCTCACATATAATATGTTGAAGGGCACCTCACATATAATATGTTGAAGGGCACCTCACATATAATATGTTGAAGGGCACCTCACATATAATATGTTGAAGGGCACCTCACATATAATATGTTGAAGGGCACCTCACATATAATATGTTGAAGGGCACCTCACATATAATATGTTGAAGGGCACCTCACATATAATATGTTGAAGGGCACCTCACATATAATATGTTGAAGGGCACCTCACATATAATATGTTGAAGGGCACCTCACATATAATATGTTGAAGGGCACCTCACATATAATATGTTGAAGGGCACCTCACATATAATATGTTGAAGGGCACCTCACATATAATATGTTGAAGGGCACCTCACATATAATATGTTGAAGGGCACCTCACATATAATATGTTGAAGGGCACCTCACATATAATATGTTGAAGGGCACCTCACATATAATATGTTGAAGGGCACCTCATATATAATATGTTGAAGGGCACCTCACATATAATATGTTGAAGGGCACCTCACATATAATATGTTGAAGGGCACCTCATATATAATATGTTGAAGGGCACCTCACATATAATATGTTGAAGGGCACCTCACATATAATATGTTGAAGGGCACCTCACATATAATATGTTGAAGGGCACCTCACATATAATATGTTGAAGGGCACCTCACATATAATATGTTGAAGGGCACCTCATATATAATATGTTGAAGGGCACCTCACATATAATATGTTGAAGGGCACCTCATATATAATATGTTGAAGGGCACCTCACATATAATATGTTGAAGGGCACCTCACATATAATATGTTGAAGGGCACCTCATATATAATATGTTGAAGGGCACCTCACATATAATATGTTGAAGGGCACCTCACATATAATATGTTGAAGGGCACCTCATATATAATATGTTGAAGGGCACCTCATATAATATGTTGAAGGGCACCTCACATATAATATGTTGAAGGGCACCTCACATATAATATGTTGAAGGGCACCTCATATATAATATGTTGAAGGGCACCTCATATATAATATGTTGAAGGGCACCTCACATATACAAATAAAATCTACTATTCCTCCAATGTCCATATCCACATATATTTAGAATGGCTTTTTGAAATGAAAAAGTCATATGTAAGCTACATCAATCAAAATATACTTAACTATACTGAAACACTTAAGCTAGACATATATATAATTTTACTGCAGGTTAAACAGTGGCAAGCATATCTTCAAATGTAGAATATCAGATTAATATTATTGATATTAATATTTTTGTTATCATTATTATTATTATTATTATTATTATTATTATTATTATTATTATTACGATTATTACCATGGCTACTATTACCATTTGTATGCAACTTTCCCCAGACCCGCCCATCGTGACGCTGGACATAGGTCGGGGGCTCGACCCCCTGAACATCAAGGAGGGTGCGGACGTGTACTTCACCTGTACCGTCCGAGCCAACCCGCCCCCTTCCTCCCTCACCTTCTTCCATGAGGTAAAGTCCATAATTAAAGCCAGGTATTATTTTTTTCAATTATTTATTTATTTATCTAGCATTTTCTTTATTTTCTTCCCTAGACGTCTATCAAACTTATATATATATATATATATATATATATATATATATATATATATATATATATATATATATATATATATATATATATATATAACCCCAAGACTCTCCTTCGAGGGTCTTAAATTTCATCAATAAGTCTCATATTTTACTGGATCTACTGTATCTCAAGCTAAAAGGTTTCTCAACTTAAATCGATCACATGATGAAAAGCAAGCCAGGGGCGCGCTGCTAGTGATTGGTTTCCTTGAGGAAAAATGGAAGCGCAACAGAAAATGCAGGATATGAGAAATGAGTAGCGAGTAGTGAAAAGCAAACGTTACATATGCAACGGAGGGGGAAGAGAAGGGGGGTGGGAGATAAAAACAAAAAAACGAGACAGAGAGAGTGAGAGAGAGAGAGCAAGGGCGATATATATATATATATATATATATATATGTGTTTATTTATAGCCCTGTCAGATATATATATATATATAGAGAGAGAGAGAGTGAGTGTGTGCGAAAGAGAGCAAACATCTTAAATCCACATACACCAATTCATTATCACCATCTGCATAATCGCCAACGCTTTGCAATATAATGTATAATCAAATAAGCTGAGAGAACAGGGCTGGGATAAAAGCCTGCATACAATAACATTCATCGTCAGTAATCAATGGTCAACGTTGTTTTTGGTAGCTTTTTTGGAATCCATCCATTGGTATCGGATAATTAATTTACTATAGCTTAACCCGTCCAATACCTATGCCATTCTGTTAACTTAATTCTGGCTATCATTACATGATTGTATTAAGTTTTAAAAAGTCCTCCAGCATCAAGCAAGCTTTGAACTGTCTCACTTAACTATTTTTTACTACCACAGATCCTTCTTAAAGTGCACACAATTGTCTACATATAGCTCGACTAAACTTTAAAAAACGTCGCTGGTACAGAAGGGGTTAACTTAGATGACAGATTTCCATCAACTTTCAAACCACAACCGTTTCTATCCTGTTGTTGTAGTTTATTTTCTTGAATGGAGAACACCTATAGGTGAATGAATTATGAGAAAAAGTAATGAATTATGAAAAACGTTGTTCCTCTCTCCGTTCTTTTACATAAAATACTATAGCTTGCAATTGTATATATCATAACTATAGTCTTTTTCTTTTCAACTGACGGTAAATTGCAAAGTTCTCATTACAATTTCTGAGTTTATTTGAAGATTTTGAAGTGAAATATGGTGCTAATTTTATAAACCTGGTCTAAATATGATGCAGAGACATATTAGTTTCCAAGTTTTCTGTTAGTTATCGATAAATTAGCTGCTAAGAGATTCAATTTATCGTCAGATGAAATAAAACAGGGTATAGTATTTTTATTATATTATGCAGTACCCTGCTAAAGGTATGTGCGAGCCTCACACTTTAACCCCTTGAGGATCATGATGCGTTTTAACAGTCTAGTCTGGCGACCATTAGGCGATTGTATACAGCTTGGGAAGGATCTGTGGAAATTATGAGGGTAAATACTATCTCGATTAACCCTCTAACTTCCATATACCCTTCCTAAGCTGAATGAAATCGTCTAATAATAGCCAGAATGAACTGCCAAATACTTTTAGTTCGATCTACTTGGACCATGTCGTCGATCTTACTACGACTCTATAAGCATGGAAGGAATGTCGTGAGTAATTAAGGGGAGAAGGTTGTTTGATCTCCACCTCTCCCCTTCTCTCTCATGTTTAGCCCCAATGGTTTTCAGATTTGTAAGACGTTTTGCCAATTAGTTTGGCGATTTTGAGACTTCGCTCCATTTACTTGTCAATATTAATACCTTTCGTACCATTTCGGTGTCGATTTTATTGCTGGTGAGCGATAGCTAGCCTGTTATTTTAGGAGGAACCTGCCTTTGGCTGGGATATTTTTTTGCCGACAAATGTACAAAATGTTCTCAGATTTGGGCCTTGTGTGTTTTTTTCTTCTGTTTAAAGCTTGATGGAGGTCTAGCGAGGAAACAAATAAATACATTAATATATAAATAGAACAAATAATGAACCCAACCCCTTAAAGATTCAATATTTAATTGGTAGTAACCTTAACAATGGTCACGACTGTACTGAACTATATTACTAGAAACAATAACTAAACAAGTGTGTTCGTGTTCTGGTCCTTGCAAACAACTAATTAATAATACATTTAATATAATCTGATATCCATTCATCATTCATCAAATCACGTTCCAGTTGTTCAATGTTTATTAAATTGATATCCTCTCCATTTTCAGCGATCATCAATATGACGTACGACTCATCCCAATGAACTAGATTTATGCATTATATTTCACTCTCTACCATTCGTTATTCCAGGCATGGTTTATTGCTGGTCATGACACTACGTTTTATTGGTATTTTTATCTCTCTCACTTTGACAATGCCTGTTTTCGTTTAATTTTGACTATTGTAAAACTATTATATTCAGATTAGAAAGAACTTTTGGGAATTACAGGGTTAATTAATTCTTAGAATTACTTTCTAAGCATAGTAAGATCATCATACGTTAGCTTTTAGACATCTAAGATGAGCTACTGCATAGCAGACATTCAAATAAGATGGAAAACCAATAATTTACTAATAGATTCCCAACATTTATCAAGGCGGAACTATAATGTCTTATATTTTTTTTTTTTTTTTTTTTTTGGGGGGGGGGGACTTTTCCAAGAAACGGGGGGAGTATGACATGAATAAAGCTTTTGATATTCTATGTTTACACTTTGTAAAATCTGTTGACTTCATCAAAGATTATTATAAAAAGTGAGTCCATTAGGCAGCAGGATGTAGGCAATGTCTATATTATTGGCTAACGGATAAGGCAGCGAGGAATTGTAATCAATGACATTTCTTCTTAACCCCTTCAGCACCATAACGTCTTTTTTAACTTTGATTATGGTTAATATTTGATTATTTTAAGCAGTTTTAAGAGAAACCTATGTCACTAGGAGGGTTCAATGAATCGAATGTATCCATTTAAATTGTATAGGTAGATTACAAATCTAAGAACATCGTCTAATACTAACCATAATAGGATGAACATTACGTATTAGTGGTGAAAAGGTTAATGGACTCCTTTCTCATCTGGAATTACTCAGGGATTTGTTTTTGGCAAACTGCTGTTTGCCATACACGTCAACTTCACTTATGGCATAAAAAGGATAACAAACAATAACATATCGTGGATTCTTTATGATTATTGATTTGTAACATCTTTCATAACACCAATAACACCCTAGATGAAATTAATGAAAGCATGTGATTCTCCCATAATTCAAACCTAGGATGTCACATACAAAACCTACATGCTCTAACCATTACACCATCAAGAAAGTAATAATTATAGTTGCTGTATTAAGCCCATATGAAATAAAAATACAATAGCATAGCAAGGAGGACCTAATTATGCTCCCAGTTTTAAATTATAATGAAAATGTCTGAAATATTCCTTCTGCAACAAGAAACACAATGACATGGAATTTGTAGAGGAGTTAGAAAATATATACTATGCTATTGAATCGTTTCCTGTAACATAGAATGAGACATAAAATATATACTATGCTATTGAATCGTTTCCTGTAACATAGAATGAGACAAAATCCTTAAGGGGAGGTTTGCCGTTTTTCTAGACTCCCTTCCTCATGTTTAGTCTCATTAGTTTTGGGATTTTAAGACGTTCGCCCCGTTTCTTTGTCAATATTCAGATCTTTTGTGCTATTTAGATGTCGATTTTTTTTCCTCGCGAGCGATTGCGAGCCTGCGATTTTATAGGAACTGGCCTTCAGCCTAGACATTATTTTACCGAAAAATTTACAAATTTATATTGAAGGGGGATCTTGAGGATGTTTATTTTAAGCTTGATGGATATTACAATATAAATATATAAATATATTAATATATAAGTAATATATTAAAATAATAATATATAGATAAATACATATACAAATAAAAAACACCTACCCCCAAAACAATTTAATCAGCCAAACTTTGTTTAGATGGGTTAGGAGGTTGTCCGAGTTAAGAGAGGATGCTAAGTTATGAACGCAGTTAATCAAGTATTGTTTCGTCATGCCAGTATATTCAATTATATATGCTTTCAATGCTGACGGTTTATGCTCATCCATTTCACACACAAACCTGATCGCCTACGAATCCTTTCCCATCCTTCGGGTTCTGTCATTTACAATTTGAAGTAGTTTCTTCTAACTTAAGGATTATAGAACTATATTATATCGTTAAGCAATGTTGTTCAGTTTAGTTAGGACATAGTATTATACAGAGGAGTAATTGTTCAGATGTGCAGGCAGAAATAATAGTTTGACGAATAACTTGATAATTAGATGGACATTAACTTAAAATGTCCACAGCTTGAAATATATAGTTGTAATCACGAGCTATTTTCCCCTTCAGCACGATGACGCCTTTTTGCATTATATTCTAGCTGAATTTAGACGATTTTATGCAGTTTTATGAGGACCTATGTTATGAAGAGGGTTTATGAGGACCTATGTTATGAAGAGGGTTTATGAGGACCTATGTTATGAAGAGGGTTTATGAGGACCTATGTTATGAAGAGGGTTTATGAGGACCTATGTTATGAAGAGGGTTTATGAGGACCTATGTTATGAAGAGGGTTTATGAGGACCTATGTTATGAATAGGGTTTATAGCGATGGGATTTACCCCTTTGAGTCGTAGAGGTTGATTAAAAGCAAGAGAAAATCGTCTAATGGTAACTAGAATAATATGAAATTTACGTCATCGTGAAGAAAAGGGCTAAAAACGAACTGAGGACTCTCAAGAAGGGATAGGAAGTTAAGGGGAGATGAGTCGTTTTTCTGGTCCCCCTTCTCCCTCATGCTTAACCCTTTTTAATTTTCAGATTTTAAGACATTCGGCCCATTATTTTGGCGATCTTAATACCTTTCGCTCCTTTTTTTGGGTCAAAATTAAGAATTTCGGTGTCTTTAAGTGTCGATAGCAAGCTTCTAACTTAGGAGGAACCGGCCGTAGGCCGGTATATATTTAAGGGGGATCCTTTCTTTTTTAAGTTTGATAGAGGAATAGGGAGAAAACTAGAAAACAAAATACGAAAGGGTAATATCGACCAAAAAATGAACCATCTCCCATTAAAATTGCACAACATAACCCCTTGACGAATATGCCGCGCATTGACAGTTTATTCTGGCTATCATTAGACGATTTTATACAGCTTAGGAAGAATCTCTGGTAATATAAAAAGGGCATAGTCTATCCTATTTAACCCTTTGAATTCCATATCCCCTTCCTAATCTGAATAAAATCGTGTAATAATCGCCAGAACACAGACACGAAATGCGTCATCGTGTCTTGAAAAAGTTAAAAGAAAGGTTGGTGGCGAATTATTGAGATTGACTGTACATCACATTCAATACCTAGCGATCCTTCCTAAGTAGAATAACACTGTATAATGTTAACCAGAACAAAATTAATGTCGTATTTGGTTCTGAGGTTAGATTACATATGGGCCTTTACCCATTCAGTACCACGGACGTCATTCGTATCATATTCTGGCAACTATTAGACAATTTTATTCAGCTTGAAAGAACCTCTAGCAATAATAAGGCTTCAAACTATCTCAACCAACCATTTTAACTACCACAGATCCTTCCGAAGCTACATAACATCGTTTAATTATAGCTACAATAAAATATAACACACGTCGCTGGTACTCAAGGGGTTAAATTAACCATTCGAGTAGTGTGGTTCCTTTTCCCTTTTATAATTGCTCGAACAAGATCATTTGTTTACTACATAGCTAAGTTATCTATCAATTTAAGGGGAGATGTGTCGTTTTTCTGGTCACACTTCGTCCTCATGTTTAGCCCCATTAGTTTTCATATTTTAAGAGGATCGCCCCATTAGTTTGTCGATTTTAAAACCTTTCGTCCCATTTTTATGTCAGTATCAATACCTTGAGTGCCATTTAGGTGTCGATTTTGTCCTGGCCAGCTAAAGCGAACCTGTAATTTTAAGAGAAACCGAAATTTTTCTATCGACAAATTTACAAATATATCTTGAAGGTGAGTCTAGGAAGTGTTTTTTAAAGTTTGATGAAGGTCTAGCGAGGAAACTAAACAATAACCAAAATAACCAATGGCGCCATAAGGGGTTAAGTTGCTTTAGTAAACTATCGGAGTCCCATAGATCCCTCATAAGCTTAACCCTATAAAGAACCGATACGCATTTCTTTTCTGCTTACTGGCTGTTATAAGACGATTATATTCAGATTAATAAGCGTATATGGAAGTGGAGGTATATGGAGGGCGAAATGAGGTAGTCGTTGCCCATATAATTCCCACAGATCCTTCATAAACTGTCTAAAAGCTTGTATCAATAACCAAAAAAGCTTGTATCAATAACCAAAATAAACTGTCAAAATGAGCCATAATCTTCAGAGGGTTAATATTAGCGAGAATACAATAGGAAGGAGCATCATGATATTGAAAGAGTTAAATACAAGCGAACGATTCATACTTTGGGTGAAGTGACTTAAGGGGGTCACCGGCTTTTTTTATCTTTCTCTCCTTTTCTCTCTTTCCTTGGATTGTATCCATTCGGCTCCATTCAGCCAGCTGTTTTAAGACGTTTATCCCCATCCAGGTGTTGATTTCTTCCTGTCGAGCGATAGCAAGCCAGCATTGTATGGAGAAATCCGGCTTCGCCGGAGATTTTTTTTCTATCGAAAAATGTACAAATTTAGCTTGCTGTCAAAACAAACCATATATATATGCTGGCTCGCTACCGCTCGCCAGGAAAATATTGACACCTGGATGGGGGTAAAGGTCTTAAAATAGTAGGCTGAATGGGGCCGAATAGATACAAGCCAAAGAGAGAGGGAGAGAAAGATAAAACAAGCGAGGTGGGCTGCCTTAATGATATTAGCCCTCTGCGTATCGATGATTTTTACCGTTTATTATGGCTATCAATAGACGATGCTATACAACTTTAGAAAAAATCCAGAAGTCAGAAGATTATTTTATCATCAATATTACCTAACTTAACCCTTTGAGGATATGACACGTTCCAGCAGTTTATTTTGGCTATCATCAGGCGATTTTGTACAGCTAATGAAGGGTCTGTGGGAACTGCTAAGACAAAGGCTCTCTTAATGAAACCTCTGACCTCCGTATACCCTTCTTAATCTGAATAAAATCGACTAATAATAGCCGGAAAATAGGAACAAAATGCGTATTGGGTTAATCTACAGGAACACCTAAGCAAACTCAACCCAGCTTACTTCCAGCGGCCATGTTCTCTTGGTTTAAGGGGGGTCACCGGCTTTTTTTTTTATCTCTCTCCTTTTCTCTCTTTCCCTGGCTTGTATCCATTCGGCCCCATTCAGCCAACTGTTTTAAGACGTTTATCCCCATCCAAGTGTCGATTTCTTCTTGGCGAGCGATAGCGAACCACCAATGTATGGAGAAATCCGGCTTCGCCGGATAAATTTTCTATCGAAAAATGTACAAATTTAGCTGGAAGTCAAAACAAAAATATATATATGCTGGCTCGCTACCGCTCGCCAGGAAAATATTGACACCTGGATTGGGGTAAACGTCTTAAAACAGTAGGCTGAGTGGGGCCGAATGAATACAAGCCAAAGAGAGAGGGAGAGAAAGAGAGAAAAAAAAGCGAGGTGAGCTCCCTTAATTTCTCCCATGGTCGAGTTCACCTGACGCCAACCCGACCCGTGTAGCAAGAGAAGGTAGCTACTGCACATTTCAGCTTTAAGGGGAGGCAGTTGGTTTTTCGAGTCATCCTCCTCCCTCATGTTTAGCCCTATTAGTTATGAGATTTCAAGACATTCGCCCAATTAATTTGGCGATTTTCCCCATTTCTTTGCCGATAATAAGACCTTTCGTGCCATTTAGGTGTCGATTTTTTTCCTGGCGAATGATAGCGTGCCTGTATTTGAAGAGGAATCGGCTTTCGGCCGGGACATTCTTCTACCGAAAAATGTACACATTTATATCGAAGGAGTTCTTGTGTTTGTTTTTGTTTTAAGTTTGATAGAGGTTTAGAGATCAAACTAAATAACCCTCCTTAAACCATTAAGCCGAACCAGTAAATTATGCTGCACAATACCGTCTGAGCTCCCTTAATGTTTGTGGAGGGAAAATATTGTTAGGTATCTGAGCTAAGCCTTATGTTGAGGGAGACCGTCGGTGTGTATAACTATTCTAACTGTTCTAAGGGGATCTGTTTCTCGTGTTACGTATGTGCTGAGCTTCACAATACCGTGAATAGTTGTTGAATGAAGGAGTGATACAATGTAGTGGGTATCACAGAGCATAGGCACACACACACAAACATAGACAAATAGCAAACACGCATGCACGCACGCACGCAAACACACACACACACACACATAGATACACATGCACACACACACACACACACACACTCACTTAATCACTAATTCTCCATCTTTTGTGTAGCCAACATTTGTTAACGGCATAATGTTTTTAGATATACAGTATATTCCTTTGGTGATGGAAACTAGACTAGAAGTTAATTATTAAGGGGGGATGGGCCGGTTTTCTGGACCCCTTTCTCCCTCATGGTTAGCCCCATTAGTTTTTAGATGTTAAGATGTTTGCCCCATTAGTTAGTCGATTTTAAGACCTTTTGCCCCATTTCTTCGTCACTATTTAGACCTTTCGTGCTATTTTGGTGTCGATTTTTTCCCTGGCGAACGATAGTGAGCCTGTATTGTTGGAAGAACCGGCCTTCGGCCGGAAACATTTTCTACCGAAAAATGTACAAATTAATCTAGAAGGGGGATCTAATGGATATTTTTGTTTCTAAATTTTATGGAGGTCTAGGGAGGAAACTAGAAAAATAAGGAATACATGCTAAAATCGCCCAAAAAGTGAACCATCCCCCTTAAAGGTACCTGAATGAATACATAATGTATTTAGACATTTCTACGCCAAAAATGCCGGTAATTGCATAACAATATTAGTGTGATACCGGGTTAGAGCAATGTTTTGGAATGTATTATTCTACATTGTCAGTGATATGCTGAATTGATATATAATATTAATATAGTTACACATAAGTACCATTATATGTATTCACGCTTTAAATATGATATAAGCAAACACACACCGGCTTTGTTAAAAGGAATCCAAACATTTGAGTAGATGTTAGCAAATCATTTAGAGTATAAAGTTTGATCAATCCTAAAAGAATTGTATAGATGTAGATCCTCATATTTGGCCGGACCTAGAGTCTCAGCCTGAGGTACGCAAAACACGAGCAAAAGGCGTATACTCTATGCCTTCAATTGTGACACTTTGTGACTCCTCGGACTGCTTAATGGGGGGGATGGCCGCATTTATTATCTTGTTTAATTATCTTTCTATATATATTTTTTTAATGTCCTCCCTAAACCTCCTTAAAAGATAAATTTGTACATTTGTTTATAGAAACATTTCCCGGCCGAAGGCGGGTTCCTCTTATAATTACAGGTTCGCTATCGGTCGCCAGGAAAAATCGACTCCTAAATGGCACGAAAGATCTTGATATCAGTAAAGAAATGGGACGAAAGGTTTAATGGGGCAAACGACATAAAATCTGAAAACCAATGGTGCTAAACATGAGGAGGAAGGGGGACCCCCAAAGCGGCCCATGTCCCCTTAACTCTTACAGTAGTTGAGGAAGCAATATTACTCTTTATTCTGGTTTTTATTCTGGTTACTATTATATGGTCTTAAACAATTTGGGAGTTACCTATAGGAAAACAAGTGGCTACAACTCTGTAACTCCCACAAGTTCTATCTGAGCTGAATGAGATCGACTTATAATAGCCAGGATATAATTATTGTCAAAATAGGTCGTAATCTTCAAGGGGATAAATTGGTGTTACATGTAAAGTTTATTACAATTATTGACAGCTCTCCCATAACCTTGTCTCCATTGGTACAGGGCAAAGAGGTGACTGGCGGCCGTCGAGGGGGAGTTGGTGGCGGTGGTGGTACTAGCGGTAGCGGTGGTGGGGTCCTGGTGACGGGGGACTCGCTAGTACTACAGAAGGTCTCCAGGACGGGCAGGGGGCGATATTCCTGCACCGCTACCAACCAACTTGGATCACACTCCAGCAACTCCGTCACTCTCAACATTCTTTGTGAGTATGTGGTAGTGTTGAGAGAGAGAGAGAGAGAGAGAAATTAATAGGTAGGCGACCAGTGGGCTACTAGGTAAGAGATGCACTCTAATAGGTATTAAGGCCCTGTAGTGAGACTTCGAATACTGCCTCAACTGATCTTTCACTTGCACTTTTTATACGCCACTATTTTGTTTTGTTTTACCGTACCACCTGTGTGTAGCCTAACGTAAACATTTTTCATTACTGTTTAATATTATAATTTATGCATGATAAACACATATCACATATTATTTTTTTGTCTTGAGGGTTTATCAGGGTATGTACCAGTGAAGTGGTATGCTATGAGTGGACAAACGGCAAAGATACAACAACAAATAATTGTACCACCAACAACTGTCTGAGCGTCTGTCACAGCAGATGTCTAGCAAGAAATGACTCTTCTGATTATAGTGTATCTTACAGTAGATCCTCTGAAAAAAAGGCAAACTATAATAGGCCTGTGTATCCAGCTCAGTAGTCAGCACCCTCCAACCTGCCCGAGTCATCAGCGACACTGTGGAGTACGAGGATAGTACACAAGCCGATACCTCGCAGACAGTTCTCCGTCTGAAGAGCAAGAAGAACTGCTCTAGCTAGACCCTGTTGAACTGATATAAGTAAAAAAAACAGCTTTTTGCTTGAATACTGATGTCAGAATGTCATGCTAGTTGGTGACATAAACCAACTAGTGGAACAGATAACTGCAAATTTCAGGAGAATCGTTCATTTCCGGAAACAAGCACCAAATTTGGCACACATACTCCTTGGGGATTGCTCTTTTGATAAAACCCGTTAGCCACCTAAAAATTCAAGATGGCGGCCATTTTTTAAGATGGCCGCCATTGAATATACAGAAATATTGCATTTCGCAATAAAATCGCAAAGACTTGTCCTATTTGAATGATTTTGGTGTCAAATCATAAATTTGTCACTATGTAGAATCCGAATTTGGAACCATGGACTTACTCACTAGCTTCCTTGTACCATAATATCAGTCCCGGAATCCTAATATTCTGCTAAATTAGAGGTTCATGTTACGTCTGACTCGGCTAAAATGCATGGTAGTGTATATTGTATTAGTGTTAGAGGTTTAGTATGTGTAGCATCTTCCTGTACAAGGCTTCCAAACTGGACATGGCACGATGCGGTGAGGGGGGGGACGTTGAGAGACTTGCATCGGAAGGTGTAGAGTAGTAGCTCAACAGAGCGGATGTCAACGCACAGCCAGGGCACACTGGTGGCACCGCTGCTGTGAAACTCAGCATGGGGTTCAGTATCAGCTGAATAATTAGTTTAGTGTACTGTCAGTCACTGGCTGAGCTGATACCGTACTTCTTTGCCAACAACAATGTAAACTATGCACGGTGGCTTCCGATCCACTACAGAGACATGGTGACCCTGGAACAGAAGCATCCTCAGCTGGCTCAGGAGTTCCAGAGTGGAAACTTTGTTGTACACAAATCGAGCCGACAGTTCTCAGCAATGGCTATTGACCAAGCTCACGAGCAGGCCAACGCTGTCATCAAGGCAGACGGGGGTGTGATCGGCATGACTGAAGACCCATCAGCACTGAGAAGATGGATGATAGCCAGTCCTCAAGTCAGCCACTTGGTTGAACAGTATGAGGCAGCATGTGGGACCAAAGAGGGTACTGAACACACCCAGTCACCATGAGGAGACAGAACGAGCACAAAGAGTGTTCCTTGAGAAAGTAGAAAAGCTCTCACAAGCCATGACAGATATGTGCAATCCTTTCCAGGAGGAGAGTCGGGACCTGCTTTCGCCTGATACAAAGGATATTGCTCACCACACTGCCGCCGAGCTGATTGGCACACACCTTGAGAAAGGCAAGGTCCGTTTCCAGGAGTTTATGAAGGGACTGGAAGGGGAAGAAGAATCCACCTTCTATGAACCAATCAAGAAGAACAGGGTTGACTTTTTCCGACAGGTACCAGCCTCTGTTGACTCTTCAAAGCAAAAAGTGCTGAAGGAAGACTGTCAACTGTTCTCCAAGCTGTTCATATCATGCCAGAGCAGAGAGTGTGACTTGAAGGAGTTCTTCCATCATGGGAACCAGTCACATCCTGCTGCCCTCAGTGATGGTGGAAAGCTCCACACCTGTCAGAAATCCCACCTCACTACCATTCTTCAGAGCCAAGTTACAACCCCTGAGGCAGAGCCAGACGCCGACACCATCATCATTGATGGTGCAGCGTTGGTGAACAGTCTGCCCCCACGGAGTTCAAAGATGTTCGAAGAGTACGCAACGCTCGATGTCCTTCCTAGAATACAAGCATACTCTACCAAGTACAAGAGAACAGACATTGTGTTTGATGTCTACCGGCCATCTAGTCTGAAAGCTGAAACTAGATCTAAGCGAGGACGCGGGGTGAGACGCAGGGTGACAGGGAAGGGCAAAATTCCCTCAAACTGGCGAAACTTCCCGAGAGAAAATGACAACAAAGCCGAGCTGTTCAACTTTCTGGCTGATAAGATTGCACGTGTGGCCACACCAAATGTGGTCATTGTGACCAAGGAAGAAGATGCTGTCAGCAACCGCACTATCAATCTGGCTGGGGTGGCACCGTGCAGTCATGAAGAAGCTGACACACGGATCTTTGTGCATGCCAGGCATGCAACAGAAGCAGGCAGCAAAGTCATCATGGTCAAAGCCAGCGACACAGATGTTGTTGTCATCGCAGTCAGTCAGTGTTCTGCAGGCACTTCAGGAGCTAGGTCTGCAGCAGTTGGGGGTTGCCTTTGGCAAAGGACAGAACCTGAGGTGGGTTCCTGTACATGACTTGTGTTGCACTCTTGCAGAAAAGAGCAAAGGGATGCTCTTCTTCCATGCCTTCACTGGCTGCGATGTTGTTTCAACATTCCGTGGCAAAGGGAAGAAGTCTGCTTGGCAAACCTGGGATGTTTGTGATGAGGCTTCCGGTGTCTTCAGCAAACTCAGCCAGTACCCACCGGTAGTTGATGATGAAGACCTGGAGACCTTGGAGAAGTTCGTGGTCATGATGTACGACAGATCCAGCACAGCTGAAGGTGCCGATGATGCGAGGTTGGACATGTTTGCTCGGAAGCAGAGGCCGTACGAAGTCATTCCTCCAACCCGAGCAGCACTGAAGCAGCATGTGAAGCGTGCTGCCTACCAGGTGGGCTGCATCTGGAGTCAGTCAACAGTACGTCAACCAGAAACGCAGACTCCTGCCAACTGGGGCTGGACCAAGAAAGGAGATCTGTGGCAGATCGTTTGGACAGAGCTCCCACCCATTGCAGAGAGTTGCCAGCAGCTGACCAAGTGTGGATGCAAGTCGGAATGCTGCGGTCGATGCAAATGCTACTGCTTTGGTCTGACATGCACGGCACTGTGCAGCTGCAGATGCGAGGTTTAGAAGCGTTGTAGTATACTCATCCAGGCAGCAAGACAATAAGTGACAAACAAGTATAGGCCTACTGCCTACATGTACATCCAATAATATATCGGACTGATGGTGCCTATGATATGGGCACTTTTTACCCTAATTATGATTCCGGGACTGATATTATGGTACAAAGAAGCTAGTGAGTAAGTCAATGGTTCCAAATTCGGATTCTACATAGTGAAAAATTTATGATTTGACACCAAGATCATTCAAATATGACAAGTCTTTGCGATTTTATTGCGAAATGCAAGGTTTCTGTATATTCAATGGTGGCCATCTTGAAAAATGGCCGCCATCTTGAATTTTTAGGTGGCTAACGGGTTTTATCAAAAGAGCAATCCCCAAGGAGTATGTGTGCCAATTTTGGTGCTTGTTTCCAGAAATGAACGATTATTCCAGTTATCTGCCCCACTAAACACCTGGTGGCGAGCTCGCGTCTTTTGATAAACTATCACAATCAAAATATTTTTAGAATGCATATCTCTGGATCTTCCCTTAATGGTGCCATCCAGTTACTTCCCAGATCGTGTAGTTATCTGTCAACCCTTGGCAATAGTTGGATCTTCAGGCTACTACGTTATCCTTACCACGTTTAATGTTTCAGTTGATCGTCATGAGGCTGCAGTGCGGGCTAACTGGCTATGGTACTGGGCAGTTTGAAATTATTATTGAAATGCATTTGATAGCACGTCATGATCAGATCTTCATATTGGAGTCTACGTTGTTACGTTTGTTCATTGCAAGTGTAACATCACCTTTGTATATTGATATATTTAGTAGAACTAGTGCGGTCTCATTTTGTATATTTGAAATCCGTAGGTGGAGGGTTCATACTTGCTTTTGTAAATACGTAAACAAAAATAATATGTAATAAATCATATCATTAGCCATTCATATTGTAAACAAATTCAAACCCAGTTTAACGTGTAGTATTCATTCCTCTCTTATTTTGTTTTTGTTTCTTCATATAACAGTTAGTGTACTGCCCCGTTTACATACTGTTGGCAATCTACCTAATTTTATATATTGAAAAATTGCGCGATTATTATTAAAGATCAACGACTCAATTTCCTTGGCGCAACATATTTTTGCAAATAATTTTGGATGTGTCACAAAACCATTGGCTTAAATTATGCTAAAAATTAATGTTTGTAGAGTAAAGTCCAACACATAGTTATTGCAGTATATAAGTAACACCCCCGTTCCTAACATTAATCATCAATTACAAACCCCAATGTACTTGAATAAACTATTGAAAGCATATGGTCCTCCCGGGATTCGAACTCGGGACACCACACCCAGAACATAAGCACCTAAACCATTACACCACCAACACAGTAACGTGTATATTCCGAGAAAATTAAATGAATACACCGTTGTATGGATGGTCTTTTATTTAAGTGGCCACCACTTTCCTTTCACAAGCTTTATTAAAATTTACTTGATAAAGCCTGTGAGCGTAACATTTTGTCCACCACAATATATGCTCATCCTGGCCAATGGAAACGCTAATTATTGGTTATATTGTGCTTCCCTGGTATCATCTAACGTTCCATAAACGCTAATTATTGGTTATATTGTGCTTCCCTGGTATCATCTAACGTTCCATAAACGCTAATTATTGGTTATATTGTGCTTCCCTGGTATCATCTAACGTTCCATAAACGCTAATTATTGGTTATATTGTGCTTCCCTGGTATCATCTAACGTTCCATAAACGCTAATTATTGGTTATATTGTGCTTCCCTGGTATCATCTAACGTTCCATAAACGCTAATTATTGGTTATATTGTGCTTCCCTGGTATCATCTAACGTTCCATAAACGCTAATTATTGGTTATATTGTGCTTCCCTGGTATCATCTAACGTTCCATCATCTAACGTTCCATAAACGCTAATTATTGGTTATATTGTGCTTCCCTGGTATCATCTAACGTTCCATAAACGCTAATTATTGGTTATATTGTGCTTCCCTGGTATCATCTAACGTTCCATAAACGCTAATTATTGGTTATATTGTGCTTCCCTGGTATCATCTAACGTTCCATAAACGCTAATTATTGGTTATATTGTGCTTCCCTGGTATCATCTAACGTTCCATAAACGCTAATTATTGGTTATATTGTGCTTCCCTGGTATCATCTAACGTTCCATAAACGCTAATTATTGGTTATATTGTGCTTCCCTGGTATCATCTAACGTTCCATAAACGCTAATTATTGGTTATATTGTGCTTCCCTGGTATCATCTAACGTTCCATAAACGCTAATTATTGGTTATATTGTGCTTCCCTGGTATCATCTAACGTTCCATAAACGCTAATTATTGGTTATATTGTGCTTCCCTGGTATCATCTAACGTTCCATAAACGCTAATTATTGGTTATATTGTGCTTCCCTGGTATCATCTAACGTTCCATAAACGCTAATTATTGGTTATATTGTGCTTCCCTGGTATCATCTAACGTTCCATAAACGCTAATTATTGGTTATATTGTGCTTCCCTGGTATCATCTAACGTTCCATAAACGCTAATTATTGGTTATATTGTGCTGCTTCCCTGGTATCATCTAACGTTCCATAAACGCTAATTATTGGTTATATTGTGCTTCCCTGGTATCATCTAACGTTCCATAAACGCTAATTATTGGTTATATTGTGCTTCCCTGGTATCATCTAACGTTCCATAAACGCTAATTATTGGTTATATTGTGCTTCCCTGGTATCATCTAACGTTCCATAAACGCTAATTATTGGTTATATTGTGCTTCCCTGGTATCATCTAACGTTCCATAAACGCTAATTATTGGTTATATTGTGCTTCCCTGGTATCATCTAACGTTCCATAAACGCTAATTATTGGTTATATTGTGCTTCCCTGGTATCATCTAACGTTCCATAAACGCTAATTATTGGTTATATTGTGCTTCCCTGGTATCATCTAACGTTCCATAAACGCTAATTATTGGTTATATTGTGCTTCCCTGGTATCATCTAACGTTCCATAAACGCTAATTATTGGTTATATTGTGCTTCCCTGGTATCATCTAACGTTCCATAAACGCTAATTATTGGTTATATTGTGCTTCCCTGGTATCATCTAACGTTCCATAAACAAAGTAGACATTTTTATGAGCTACGTCATCATAATCAATTTAACATTTATTAAATAATGTATTAATACCAGGCTTTACTTTAATTGTCATTTATAATATTAATTAATGTCTAATCATCATTTTTTTATAAGTAATCATAATTATTAACAACATTAAGTCAATGTTTTAATTGGGGATGTGTTAATTGGGGATGTGTTAATTGGGGATGTGTTAATTGGGGATGTGTTAATTGGGGATGTGTTAATTGGGGATGTGTTAATTGGGGATGTGTTAATTGGGGATGTGTTAATGTATAAAATACTTACAACTCATTTGTGTTTTGACCCAAGTATATAATCCATAATACTTTTATGTGTTCGTTTGTAAAGCAAACACAACTATTGTTCATATATTTTGTTCTTGTCCATTTGAACAAAGCACGCTCATCAACCTTTGTGTTGCTTATTTACATTGCCTCTGAGCTAATTAAATTATTATAATTGTTTTCCTAAATCAGACATACTTTACATGGCATCAACCTTATAACCTGAGTTTTTTCCCCCTAAAACTATAACTATTTCAAGAGTAATGATGATGCTTATTATATTTGTATGTTTTATTAAACCCTTTAGTTTTGATGAAAAGTCAATACTTTCGCAACTATGAGTCATCGCATTTTTCCACTTTACCTGTTGAAGGTTTTAAGGGGGGTGACTAGCTTTTTTCACTCCTTTTCTGTCTTTCTCTGGCTTGTATTCATTCGGCCCCATTCAGCCAACTGTTTTAAGACGTTTATCCCCATCCAGGTGTCGATGTTTTCCTGGCGAGCGATAGCGAGCCAGCATTGTTTTGAGAAATCCGGCTTCGCCAGAGACATTTTTCTATCGAAAAATTGCAGCTTTCAGGGATAGTGTAACACCCTCATGTGTGATAATTCTAGTGATTGATATTCGGTTGTGCACTAGTATAAGCCCTTTTAAAACTGAGTAAAATCGTCTAACAGTAGTCAGAATAAAAAAAAAAAAGGATGTCATCGGTATAGAAGGGGTTAAAGCTGATGATAATAATGAACTAGTGTTACTAAAAAAAAAAATCTAAGCTTTATTTGTCCTCACTGTTTGTTTGACACTTTCTCTTTCAGATCCTCCTGAGTGTTCTAGCGAGGGCCGCCTGGTGAGTGTGACCCCCGGGGAGAACGTAACGCTAGACTGTAGAGTGGATGGTTACCCTCCACCACACTCCTTCTCCTGGTCTCTCAACACCACCCAGGGCCCCACACCTCTCTTACCTACACAGGTCAGTCAGAACTTTAACACTACATCTCCCACATTCCTTTTCCTGGTCCCTTAAGGGGAGATGGGTAGTTTTTCTGGTCCCCCGTCTTCCTCATGCTTAGCCCCGTTAGTTTTCAGATAAATTTAATTTTGTTGTCAATTCTAAAAACTTTCGTGCCATGTAGGTGTCGATTTTTCCTGGCGAGTGATACCGAGTCTGTAATTTTAAGAGAAACTGGCCTTCGGCCGGGACATTTTTCTACCATAAAATTTACAAATCTTGAAAGGGGGTCTTGAAGGTGTTTGTCTAAGCTTGATGGAGGTCTAACGAGGAAACCAAAACATAAATAAATACATTAAATAAGGGGAGACTGAACCTTACACCCCCAATTCACCCTGTATAAGAGATTTTGTTTCTGGCATTATACCATCTTAATACCATGGAAATACTAAGACTCGCTGAAAAAAGCAGCTCTCTATGTGCGCGAATTTCATTGCGCTATATGAAAAATCTAATGAGTCATTGAAAATTGTTCAAATTTCCCGCAATATTTTTTGGCGTATCCTACAAGCATCCCCTACAACGGTGCGTTCTCGTTTTCCCATATTGAATAATAGAAGGTGCTGAAAAAAAATATATAATATTTATATTTTTTGGGTAGCGCAAATTTCGACATGAAAAAGGTCGAATCTTGGAAAATATCGGAGATGCGGCCATTATCTAAACCCTCTGCCGTTGCTATATAGTCCTATATATAGTGTGTAGAAGGGGAACGAAGCAGAACAATATACAAAAGTGTCATTACACTTGGGAGTTGCCAATATATGATCTCTGGAAATCGCAAAACTATTATAATCATAGCTTTTTCCCATAATTTTGGGGAACATAGCTTAGTTTCTCCTACCAGAGACATTTTCTATTAGTAAGCTGTTAGAGAGAACTGAGATGTATGGGATACTAATGTATACATCTTGTATTCTAGCATCACACAGACTAATTCCCAAGAATATTTATATAAATCAATGATATTGGGGGCCACGGGGGTGGGGGGGGCTAGGGATGTTATATGGGTGTTTATGCCCTCATATGATAGTTTCTATTGTTTACAGAAGCCTTTTAGATAAACAACAACAAAAAACAAAAAAATGGGTTGAAGGGGAAACATTGTGTTGATTGGGGTGTCTGGGTGAACCCCGGAGGGGTTATGGATGCGATATGTTTTTTTTTGCCCTCCTATGCTATTCTCCTATGTTGAAAGAAGCATTTTAGAAGAAGAAAATAAAATTTGAAATTTTGACTGAATTGGGGGTGTAAGGTTCAGCATCCCCTTAGACCAAAGAAAACAAAAAACGGCAACTGGCCCTTAATACATATGATGGTCCAATGCTTTCTTCCACACACATGTGAATCCTTAATGCTACGGATTATAGTTGTATACTGTTTAAGGATGAACCAACACCACTACCTATTACACACCTAATCCCTAAAACCACCCGGACAACATTACTACCTCCCACACAAACAGTCCCCAATACAACCCATATACTGTACCAAGACCACAACCTCCCACATAAACAATCCCAAACATCACCGATATATCAACACCAATACCTCCCACACAAACACTCTCCAACCTTATTCAGATATCTACAATACGTCCTCCTACACACACTTCCCCAAACATCACCGATATATCAACACCAATACCTCCCACACAAACACTCTCCAACCTTATTCAGATATCTACAATACGTCCTCCTACACACACTTCCCCAAACATCACCGATATATCAACACCAATACCTCCCACACAAACACTCTCCAACCTTATTCAGATATCTACAATACGTCCTCCTACACACACTTCCCCAAACATCACCGATATATCAACACCAATACCTCCCACACAAACACTCTCCAACCTTATTCAGATATCTACAATACGTCCTCCTACACACACTTCCCCAAACATCACCGATATATCAACACCAATACCTCCCACACAAACACTCTCCAACCTTATTCAGATATCTACAATACGTCCTCCTACACACACTTCCCCAAACATCACCGATATATCAACACCAATACCTCCCACACAAACACTCTCCAACCTTATTCAGATATCTACAATACGTCCTCCTACACACACTTCCCCAAACATCACCGATATATCAACACCAATACCTCCCACACAAACACTCTCCAACCTTATTCAGATATCTACAATACGTCCTCCTACACACACTTCCCCAAACATCACCGGATATATCAACACCAATACCTCCCACACAAACACTCTCCAACCTTATTCAGATATCTACAATACGTCCTCCTACACACACTTCCCCAAACATCACCGATATCAACACCAATACCTCCACACAAACACTCTCCAACCTTATTCAGATATCTACAATACGTCCTCCTACACACACTTCCCCAAACATCACCGATATATCAACACCAATACCTCCCACACAAACACTCTCCAACCTTATTCAGATATCTACAATACGTCCTCCTACACACACTTCCCCAAACATCACCGATATATCAACACCAATACCTCCCACACAAACACTCTCCAACCATATTCAGATATCTACAATACGTCCTCCCGCACACACTGCCCCAAACACCACCCATTATCAGCCCCACTACTTTTGTTTTCCCCATGCAGCCTAGTAAGGATCAGTAGGTCTGTTGTTGCTTGCTTTCCTTTGTATTCCCTTGTATTCCTTTATATAACAGTCCTCAACACCACACGGACAACATCGCTACTTTTCTCCACAAACAATCCCAAGCGATACCTATATAGTATTATATCAACACATTGTACGGACATGTAATTAAGTAAACATCCTGTACATGTTTATATAGGTTTTGTGTCTATACTCAAACTGCTTCATATAGTTAGATTAAGCTTTTTTTTTTGTATTAACATATTAGGAATGATACAAAGTAGGATATATAATGGCATATATCATTATAGACTTACACATATTTTCTCCTAAAGTCTCATAATACTAAGGAACCTAATCCGTAGCATCTCAGACACGCTTAAAGTCGATATCACACAAGAGCTTTGATAATCAACATTCGATAGTCAACATTGTGCTGGCAACATTTCTGATTTATTTTGCACTGGTTTCGGAAACTAGATTGCTGCTAGAGAAATTTAGGTAGCAGAAATATTGTAAAATTTGACCTCACAAGCTGCCAGACCAGTGTTGAGGAAAAATGTTGAGGGAAAAAACATTTGTGTGATACCGGCTTAAGTACAATATACTGTTAATTTATGTGAAGAAATTGCAATCATTTGGAAATTTATGAGTGTTGGTTGAGCTGGGGAAACAGGTAAGGAATTCCTAACGGCAGCACACGAGAACTGAACTGAATTTGCTCGGTGGTTATACCGCTAGTATCACAAGACTTCCTAAGTTCCTTTGAGAATTTATCAACTCTGCGTAAGCAGAATTTGGTATTCCCCCCCCCCCCCCCCCCCGTATAGGCCTAGTGGGTACCACCGGAAACAAAAATCTGTCGTCGTCGTTGGTGTTGTCGTCCGTCTGTCCCGAAACTCCTCCTAGACCGTTGGACGGATTTTCACCAAATTTCACACAAACATTTGTTATGTGAATGCCAACGTCAGTCAAAAAATATTTTTTTAATTTGTGCAATAGTTATGATTTTAGGTCCAAAATATGGTTTCCCCCCCCCCCCCCCCCCCCCCTTCCAGGAAACCCCCTCCCACCATCTCTCCCCCCCCCCCCCCCCCCCACCCCACCCCCACCCAGCAATGATGGCGTTCTTAGTGTGTGAGCCCCGAAGAGGCTCACACACTAAGAACACATTCATTCTGGGGGCGAAAACATCTCTCTACGTATTTGATAGGTTAAGTTAGTTTAGTTGGCATTAGAAGTGATGGTAGTAATAGTGGGATTGATGGTGATAGTAGTGATGATGGTGATAATAGTAGTGATGATGGTTGTAGTTGTATTGATGATGATGACAGTAGTAGATATGATGGTGACAGTAGTAGATATGATGGTGACAGTACTAGTAGTAGTGATGATGGTCATAATAGTAGTGATGATGGTGACAAGTAATGATGATAGTTGTAGTTATAATAATGACAGTACTGATGATGGTAGTGACGATGGTGTGAGTATTAGTGATGATGGTGAGTAGTAGTGATGATGGTGAGAGTTGTAGTGATGATGACAATACTGTAGGTGTGATGATGAAGATCATGTGTAGATGAATACCACGCTGGCGCAATTCTTCCTCTCGACGGCCCAACTCGTGTTCTCCCCTGTCAAAGAGTTGAAAGTTCCTAAATTGGATTGCTGCTAAGATGAATAGCTCGGAAACTTGTGAGCATGGTTTGGTACACAGGCCTTGAAAATTAATCATAAGTAAATACCGGCTTAACTTTACATTACAAAAAGAACGTAGACCAGAATTAATGTATTTATATGTACCGGATCGTGACGTCACGATGTTCCAACTCTCTCTCTCTCTCTCTCTCTGTATCTACATACACCGTATTATTTGTAATACGAACTTCCATT
This sequence comes from Paralithodes platypus, assembly GCA_032716605.1. Lineage (NCBI taxonomy): Eukaryota > Metazoa > Arthropoda > Malacostraca > Decapoda > Lithodidae > Paralithodes > Paralithodes platypus. Next base: position 2,267,222 of record CM064555.1, read on the forward strand.
CTGATATTCAGTATTAAAGCCTTGGAACGCCTAAACGCCCATTAGTATAGCTAATAGTGAATCAAGCTTCATGCAGATGATGGTTCCTTCAGTTACCTTTCATGCACTGGCTTTTGAAACGATTGGTTTCACGAAAAATACACAAAGCTTTGTAATCCAAACGGCTTAGCGACAACATCGGGTACACAGGACTCTCAATACAAAATTATGGAACCATCTATCTTACAACCTTGTTTTCATACTTTCTTATCATGCTTTGGAAACAGTTGTGTGGCATTTTGCTGGCCTCCAAAACATTTCCCTGCCTTTGATTAATTGTATATGCTGTTTGTTTGGCAAGTTCACCAATAGCTATATGACTTCATAACGTGTGAAATTTTCCTCTACCTCTTAAATCACACACATCCTTTAATCTTGCAATAGTTTATCGGAATTCGTTCTTTAGAACCAATATTCAATTTATAGGTAATATATGTTTAATTTACAGACCCAACAGCAATAGAAACCCTTACTATGCTACTGTATATGGAAGACAAAAGCATGTTCGAATCCAGGGAAATATCTAGTACAATAATGTAAACTATACACTACCAAGCATTCGTATGGCAAAATAATATGATCACTGTAAACCTCGTGTGCTTCTCGTGTAAAAACAAATAATATGATCACTGTAAACCTCGTGTGCTTCTCGTGTAAAAACAAATAATATGATCACTGTAAACCTCGTGTGCTTCTCGTGTAAAAACAAATAATGATCACTGTAAACTTCGTGTGCTTCTCGTGTAAAAACAAATAATATGATCACTGTAAACCTCGTGTGCTTCTCGTGTAAAAAACAAATAATATGATCACTGTAAACTTCGTGTGCTTCTCGTGTAAAAACAAATAATATGATCACTGTAAACCTCGTGTGCTTCTCGTGTAAAAACAAATAATATGATCACTGTAAACTTCGTGTGCTTCTCGTGTAAAAACAAATAATATGATCACTGTAAACCTCGTGTGCTTCTCGTGTAAAAACAAATAATATGATCACTGTAAACCTTGTGTGCTTCTCGTGTAAAAACAAATAATATGATCACTGTAAACCTCGTGTGCTTCTCGTGTAAAAACAAATCAGTAACATTTACGCATGTGATGAAGGGACTACTGTGTGTAACGTATGTTTGTATTATCTAAGTAAGTATCCGCACGTGAAAATTTAATTTAATTATATCAGTCTTGCCGTGATACCTTGTTTAAGAAATATAGTATAGTTCCATTGTCTACCAAGGTAGTAAATTATATATATATATATATATATATATATATATATATATATATATATATATATATATAGCAGTAGGATAAGTGGGGATAAGACGCCTGGACCCATCTTTATTCTCGAATTTTCGGCTTACATTAATCCATCTTCAGGAGCACCATATAATCCCTAAAAAGAGTTAAAACTCATAACAGAAGGAATAGCGGGATCACTAATAAGTCAGTATTATATATACAGTATATATATGGCTGCAATACTTACTAATAAGTCAGTATTATATATACAGTATATATATGGCTGCAATACTTATGTTAGCCGAGTAGGATCCATCCATGTTCCTCTATTTGCTACACACCACTTTATATTCTCATCGCGTTGCTGTGTAATGAAAGCCGCAGAGGGTGGAGATTCATGCTTGTTACAACTTATGTGCAACTTAAGGGGAGAAGGACCGGTTTTCTGGATCCCCTTCTCCCTAATGTTTAGCCCCACTAGTTTTGAGATTTTAAGACATTCGCTTCATTAGTTTGGTGATTTTCAGACCTTTGGCCCCATTAATGTGACAATATTAAGACTTTTCATGCCATTTAAGTGTCGAATTTTTTCCTGGCGAGTGATAGCGAGCCTGTATTTCAGGATAAATCGGCCCTCAGCCGGGACATTTTTCTACCGACAAATGTACAAATTTACATCGAAGGTAGGTCTTGTGGGTGTCTCTTTAAGCTTGATGGAGGTCTAGGGAAGAAACTAAACAAAAATATGAAAAACATGAATTAATAGACCAAACAAACAGCCACTGTCCCCTTACATCAGAGATCTGAACAGGAAGGAAGGGTGCGGGAGAGTCGGGCTAATTGAGTGCCTGAAAGGACACTAATGGAGGGAAGATTCTCAAGGGGTGAGAGAGAGAGAGACACAGAGGAGTATGTATAGATCTGTGCAGTACCTGACCAATTTAAGGGGGTCACCGGGATGTTTTAATCTTTCTCGCCTTTTCTCTCTTTCCCTGGCTTGTATCTATTCGGCCCCATTCAGCCAACTGTTTTAAGACGTTTATCCCCATCCAGGTGTCGATTTCTACCTGGCAGTGATAGTGATCAAGCATTGTATAGAGATATCCGGCTTCAGAGAAATTGTTCTATCGAAAAATGTACAAATTTAGCTTGCCATCAAAACAAATTTATATATATGCTGGCTCGCTACCGCTCGCCAGGAAAATATTGACACCTGGATAGGGGTAAACGTCTTAAAACAGTAGGCTGAATGGGGCCGAATGGATACAAGCCAAAGAGAGAGGGAGAGAAAGAGAAAAAAAGCGAGGTGGGCTCCCTTAACACATCTAATTGTGTGTATATAGTACATGTTGAAGATTAATTTATATTTGACTCAAATAAACGAATGGGATACTTGACTAATGTGAAATTATATGAATGACTAAGTACAGAATATTAAGCGGAAATTGCACATATAGCATTGTAATGCAAAGTTAATAGAATTATATTTACAGTACTAATCAATGAATGATAAAACGTTTGCTAAACCAAGATAATTGCTACTCTCGTTTCCCACTTATTGCATAGCTAATGAAAGCAATGTTAATCAGCAAATTAGGAAAATAACTCACAATCATGCTATAACAAAAAAACAAAACAGGAACTAACATACACAATTAAGGGGACAGTGGCCGGTTTTTTGGTATATTAATTCATGTATGCATTTATTTGTTAGTTTCCTCGCTAGAACTCCATCAAGCTCAGAAATACACCCTCTAGACCCCCCTTCAAGATAAATTTGTAAAGTTTTTCGGTATAAAATGTCCTGGCCGAAGGCCGGCTACTCATAAAAATACAGGCTCGCTATCGCTCGCCAGGAAAAAATCGAGCCTAAATGGCACGAAAGGTCTTAAAATTAACAACGAAATGGGGCGAAAGGTATTAAAATCGCCAAACTAATGGGCCAAACGTCATAATATCTGAAAACTAATGGGGCTAAGCATGAGGAAGAAGGGGGACCAGAACAACGGCCCATGTCCCCTTAAGCTGGCTGTACTACCGCGCTTCAGTAGATCGCTCCCCTTGTGCATCACCAACCCACACGAGAACCGTCTGTGTGCATCACCAACCCACACGAGAACCGTCTGTGTGCATCACCAACCCACACGAGAACCGTCTGTGTGCTTACCAACCCACACGAAAACCGTCTGTGTGCTTACTAACCCACACGAGAACCGTCTGTGTGCATCACCAACCCACACGAGAACCGTCTGTGTGCTTACCAACCCACACGAGAACCGTCTGTGTGCATCACCAACCCACACGAGAACCGTCTGTGTGCATCACCAACCCACACGAGAACCGTCTGTGTGCTTACCAACCCACACGAGAACCGTCTGTGTGCATCACCAACCCACACGAGAACCGTCTGTGTGCTTACCAACCCACACGAGAACCGTCTGTGTGCATCACCAACCCACACGAGAACCGTCTGTGTGCATCACCAACCCACACGAGAACCGTCTGTGTGCTTACCAACCCACACGAGAACCGTCTGTGTGCATCACCAACCCACACGAGAACCGTCTGTGTGCTTACCAACCCACACGAGAACCGTCTGTGTGCTTACCAACCCACACGAGAACCGTCTGTGTGCATCACCAACCCACACGAGAACCGTCTGTGTGCTTACCAACCCACACGAGAACCGTCTGTGTGCTTACCAACCCACACGAGAACCGTCTGTGTGCTTACCAACCCACACGAGAACCGTCTGTGTGCTTACCAACCCACACGAGAACCGTCTGTGTGCTTACCAACCCACACGAGAACCGTCTGTGTGCTTACCAACCCACACGAGAACCGTCTGTGTGCTTACCAACCCACACGAGAACCGTCTGTGTGCTTACCAACCCACACGAGAACCGTCTGTGTGCATCACCAACCCACACGAGAACCGTCTGTGTGCTTACCAACCCACACGAGAACCGTCTGTGTGCTTACCAACCCACACGAGAACCGTCTGTGTGCTTACCAACCCACACGAGAACCGTCTGTGTGCTTACCAACCCTCACGAGAACCGTCTGTGTGCTTACCAACCCACACGAGAACCGTCTGTGTGCTTACCAACCCACACGAGAACCGTCTGTGTGCTTACCAACCCACACGAGAACCGTCTGTGTGCTTACCAACCCACACGAAAACCGTCTGTGTGCTTACCAACCCACACGAGAACCGTCTGTGTGCTTACCAACCCACACGAGAACCGTCTGTGTGCTTACCAACCCACACGAGAACCGTCTGTGTGCTTACCAACCCACATGAGAACCGTCTGTGTGCTTACCAACCCACACGAGAACCGTCTGTGTGCTTACCAACCCACACGAGAACCGTCTGTGTGCTTACCAACCCTCACGAGAACCGTCTGTGTGCTTACCAATCCACACGAGAACCGTCTGTGTGCTTACCAACCCACACGAGAACCGTCTGTGTGCTTACCAACCCACACGAGAACCGTCTGTGTGCTTACCACCCACACGAGAACGTCTGTGTGCTTACCAACCCACACGAGAACCGTCTGTGTGCTTACCAACCCACACGAGAACCGTCTGTGTGCTTACCAACCCACACGAGAACCGTCTGTGTGCTTACCAACCCACACGAGAACCGTCTGTGTGCTTACCTTCACGTTTACTCACACTTTTTACACACCGTCCTGTAAATATTTCTGTATTGCTTATCCATTAGTATTATTTTGCCAGTATAGCCATTGTTTATTTGTTCTATGTGAACGAAGGAGATAAAAGGCAAAACTGTCTGTAACAAGTGTCTCTCCAAAGCTGAAAGAGTGACAGAGTCAAATTTAAGGTACGTTAGAGTCATCATGAATACATCACTCATAGATTTGTTGTGATGTATTCAACTGTGTCTCTTTAGCGTAATGGTTAGTGCGCTGGATTTATGTGTGAGCGTCCTTGGTTCGAATCTCGGGAGTGCCACATGTATTAATTAATTTAATTGATTTTATTAATTAGGTTTATTGTCAGTAAATTGGTGGGTTGATGATATTACGAATTCATCAACATAAACATTAATGTTTTTTTTATGTTTTGTATATAGCTTACATTCATGCTTTTTCCTCCAACATTTATTAATAATTGTTATTAAGATTTAAAAGGTATACAGTATACCTCTTCCACCGGTCCAATAGTTGACAAAAATAGGGAACAGGTTCATAATGTAATTCAGAGAAGAAAAACTCTCATTAGTTATAAAACAAACAAACTACTAGTTTTCATTATCAGATCTCTTAAGTATAAATACGAAAACACTATTCTCACTTTATACATTTTGTTGGTTCGTCCTCATTTAGAACAATGTGTTCAAGTTTGGTATCCATATTATGACAACTAATCATTGAAAAAACTGAAGAGAGATACAGTGGCGAATAACAAAAATGATTTCCATTACAATATGAGGAGCAATTAAGGGATGTAAATATATTTAGCTAAACAAAGCGTTGAATAAGAGGTGAACTGCTTCAAGTATTTAAAAATATCAAAGGCTATATGGACAATATAGATGCTTGTAAGTACTTCACAATAGATAATTAAACTTACATTTTTTTTTTTTTAAAGAGACAATGAACGGAGGAAGGAAAAACACAGATAAAACAAAAAGGTCCATGTGCCTAAAGGCATCCTCCATTCATAAAATGTTTGTAACAACTGGATTTAAACATTTGTAGATTGTAAGTTTGTGGAAAGCAATTCGAGGGAAGTGAATTCCAAAGAGTAGTAGCTCTGGGGATAAATGAATTCTGATAAGCAGAAGTTCTGCATTGTGGAGGAGAAAGTGTAAATTCATGGGCGCTCTCAGCTGCCCTAGTTCTACGGGGAAAGATGTGGAGAGGCGGCACAATTGAAGCAAGTTCCTCGGAACAATGGCTGTGAAAATATCTGTAGAATAATGCAAGGGATGCAACGTTTCTTCGTATGGATAATGTAGGAAGGTCCTGTGTGATTGCAGGGTTATTGATTAATCTAATAGCTTTATTTTGAATTTTGTCCAACTGCCTCAATGCAACCACTCCACTTCCACCCTACAGAGGTGAACAGTAATCCATCTGAGAACGCACATGACTGTTATATATCACGGCCAACTGCTCGTCAGTGAAGAATTCTCGAACTCTGTACAGGAGTCCCAGTTTTTTAGAGGCATTCTTAGCAATGCTTCTAACATAATGTGTCCAGCTCAAGTTAGTAGTTAATGTTACACCGAGAATGTCAATACTAGGGGAAGTGGGAATATTTACATCATTAAAAAATATATGGGAGTCAGTGAGATTCTGTCGGTTAGAAAATTGAATGTACTTGGTTTTCTGTGCATTAAAGGAAACTAGATTCTTTTGTCCCCATCCATTAATTCTAGAAAGGTCCTGGTTCAGAGAAATTGCAGTGTTTATTTTTGAATTTATAAGATCGGGTTGGGTGAAAGAATTGGTAAATGTGAAGGAACTGTGGAGTGTTGAGTCATCTGCGTAGGAATGTATTGGATTATGAGTGGTAGATATGAGATCATTGATATGAATGAGGAACAGAATTGGGGCCAAAACTGATCCCTGGGGAACACCAGCATTTATTGAGTGAAATTGAGAATAAAGGCCATCTACCATTACACGTATTTTTCTGTTATGAAGATAAGAAGAAATTAGTGGAACTAATGATGCAAGGCCGTAGTGTGACATCTTCGACAATAAGGATTGATGCCAGACTCTATCAAATGCCTTTGATATATCCAGTGCTATTGTATGTGTTTCACCATGTTGGTCTGTAGCTTGGTTAATTTGATGCGTAAGAAGGCAAAGCATGTCTGCAGTTGATCGACATCGTCTAAAACCATATTGCCTATCACTGATTAATTTATTATTCTCAAGATGCTTAATTATGTGATTATTTAATATAATTTCAAAAACTTTACCAAGAGTGGAAGTTATAGCTATTGGTCTGTAGTTTGATGGATCTGAAGAGGCACCTTTTTTAGGAACTGGATGGATGTTTGCTTCTTTCCAGGGTACTGGGAAGCATGAGGTATGAGTACACAGACGGAAATTTTTTGCCAATACAGGAGCGAGCACCAAGGAGCAATTCTTAAGTACTATTGGAGGAATTTCATCTGGACCAGGAGCCTTATCTACTGAGAGATTCTGCATAATATTTTTGACATGTCTGCTGTGGATCTTAAGTGAGGGAATTTCAGGCGAATTAAAATTAAGTACAGGGACATCTTGATTTATTTCATCTAAGGTTGAGTTGGTGGAGAAAATATCTGCAAGAAGGTTAGCTTTACCTCGTGGGTCACTTACAAGATTGCCAGTCGGAGATTGTAATGGTGGAATGGATGAAGCAGTAGTGAAGTTGGATTTAAATGAGTTAAGAGTAGACCAAATATTTTGTTATCATTTGGATTATTTAGAAGTTTATTTGCCTGCTTGTGGAGAAAGTTTGATTTAGTTAGGTTTAATACAGTTTTGGCATGATTTCTGATGTTTCTAAAGTAATTAAAGGCTTCATGTGTTTTTGATCTTGTGTATGCATTGTAGGCTATTGCTTTTTGTTCAGTTACTCTAGCACAATTATGGTCAAACCATTTAGGTGAATTAGATCTTTTACTGCACTTTTGATGAGGAATAAAAGTTTCCATTCCAATTTTTACAAAATCTTGTATGTGGCTCAAGGTGGAGTGTGCATCATTAGAAAAGAAAGAGGTCCAGGGAATATCAATAAAGAAACCTTGAAGACCCTCCCAGTCTGCCCTATCGTAATGCCATTTAGTCACCAAAACAGGTTCAGAGTGGGAAGGTGTGGTAGGTGATAGACAGGTGGCCTGTATCAGACAGTGATCAGAAGATCCAAGCTGCTGATAATGGATATATCATTATCGGAAACGCCTTTCATTCACACAAAGCAAAACATTTATTTTTCAATTAAGAGTTTGTCTTATGAAACAAACTGCCAAACATTCTCCTAGACTGTTGCACAGTCCAGATTTTCAAGGTCACATAGATAAATAATTTACCTTTTATCTCCAAGCGACAGCGTGTGTAATGGACTAACATTTTATAATTTCCACAGGTATCCATTCCTTATCCTTCACCAAGTTGTCTAAAGTGGATCAGAAGATCAATTGCTGCTCGTAATTTTAAGTGGATTATGCAAACAAAAACAAATATATATATATCTGCAACAAACCAGCTTCCACCAAGATAAAGAGCCCGATGACCAATGATCACGTCATTTACCAACATACCTGTAATTATGAGGACTGTGGACCTCATTCCTATATTGGCATGACGCAGACTCGTCTTTCACGTCGGTTAACTCTTCACCTTCAGGCTGGAGCCATCAAAGACCACTATCTCACCCCTAACCACCCCCACCTCACATGCAACGAGTTAGAGAAACACACCACCATACTCGATAAAGAAAGTGACCCAAGGACGTTACCAATACTCGAAGCGTTATATATCCAAGCCTTACATCCTAACATCAACAACCAAACTCTGGACCTTCAGATCCTTCCTTCTGCCAAAAGGCACTATACTACAGGGCCTAACGCCCCCCCTCGCCCCCCGATGCCCTTGACGCAGCCCCCCGCGCTACCTCCTTCAGCTTCGTCTTCTGCCGGCGCCACACGTACTACGCAACTTAGGCCACGCCCCTCAACACGCAGCCAATCAGCTTCGACCTCGCCAACCGACCACCACCTTCCCGCATCCAGTGCGCCTGCGTGACGCAGATCTCTCTCTAACACTCCTAGAATACCCCTCCACCAATAGCAGACATTTGCCCCCTGATTTTCGCCTCCTCTGATCCTCCACCCTCTATATATACCCTTCCTGTTTACCTTTTATATCATTCTATCCTTACTTGATAATGCTGGTTGTCCAGTGAAATGCGTCGTATATCCTGTATCATCATGTGCATTAATGTAACCCTGTACCACCATGAAATTTGCTAACCTCATTCATCTACTTCCTGCCACCCAGCGAAAACTCATCAGAGACTGGGAAACCTTCAATAATAAAATTTCGTATGTATAAAAGAAAATATATTACCTGGTTTTACTAATATATATATATATATATATATATATATATATATATACAAAACAAATACAATAAATTAAAATAATATTCCTTGCCTCCCTATCTTTGCACGAAATCCCTTTCCAATTACTTCCCCTGAACTCCCAACTTGTGCCACTTATTCTGCCATCAACAAACGTATTCGATAACAAACGTCTTTTATGAGAATATGTTTAGGTCTACATATTATGTTGAAATCTACTGAGCTGTATATTTGAAGATAATAATAGTGTTGAACCTGTATAGCTATAGTCTATTCACTGTAAGTAAGCGAACAGTTATGACCCCTATCCTCTGTTACTCAAAAAGGGCTAGAGCAAATTGGTTGTAAATTTCCACATCTATTCCTAGACTGACTCTTCCCAAATGGTAGAAATATGAACTCGATTACTCTAGTCGTTTTTGGAGTTACAGAGGTTAGAGGTCATGATTTCTCGCCTACTTACAGCGAATAGACTATAGGACACGCTCATTTGTTTACTGTGACTGAGCCATTACCTCAACAATATTTACCGCGGGACATTTCGCCTAATGCTTTGTTAATGACCTATTCCCATTTGCGTCCCTACTCTCCTTGTATTTCGTTATATATATATATATATATATATATATATATATATAATATATATACTGTATATATACCGGTATATATATATATATTTGTTTTAAGGGGGCCCACCTCGTTTTATTTTATCTCTCTATCCCTCTCTTTCTGGGTTGTATCCATTCGGCCCCATTCAGCCTACTGTTTTAAGACGTTTATCCCCATTCAGGTGTCGTTTTTTTTCCTGGCGAGCGGGAGAGAACCAGCATATTTGTAAAAACAAATTTGACAGCAGGCTAAATTTGTACATTTTTCGATAGAAAAATATCTCTGGCGAAGCCGGATTTATCCATACAATGCTGGCTCGCTATCGCTCGCCAGAAAGCAATCGACACCTGGATGGGGATAAACGTCTTAAAACAGTATGCTGAATGGTGCCAAATAGATACAACCCAAGAGAAAGAGAGAAAAGGAGAGGACAAAACCGGTCACCCCCATTAAGTCCGCCTGTCTGTCTTCGTGGCGCAATACATAAATGTGTTGATTTTCGGTGTGAGCGTCCTGGGTTCGAATCCCCGGACTGCCACATGTGTTTGTTAATTTCATTAATCGAGTTTAGGAGTAAAGTTGGTTGGTGGAGAGAACATAATAATGACCTGCTTGTCTGTATGCATATATATCTCCCTGCATATATATATATATATATATATATCTTAATAAATAAAGGTCAATGTTTGTCTGTTTGTCAGTTACCCGACCTTTGTACCTTTGTTACTAAACTCCTCCCACAATTTTGGTGCCAGGTGGGAGTGTGGGGCACCGTTGGAAAGCCCAGGCTTTGGAGATGGTTTTAGGCGAGTTTAGTGGAAATCAGAGACACTTTTGTTTAATAAAAGTTTCGGCAGAACTTATGTAGTATACGGGAGCGAAAAAAATGCGAAAAAAATTGCCGTTTGGGGCAGAAGGAGGCCTCAGATCGAAAAGGTGTATGGAACGAAAGTTGTTCGCAGCTCCCCAAAATGGGGGTACGGATGAGGTCAGATCCAAAATCGGAGGTCATTTAGCGGCCGAAATCGAGGTCGCCGTTTAATGAGGCACAGGGAGGTTGAGGCCGGTGATTATGGTAGTAGTAGTATTGTGATGATTGCGGTAGTAGTGATTGATGATGGTGATTATGGTAGTAGAATTTAAACCCGGGCAACGCCGGGTACCCCTCCTAGTAGTATATATATGTGTTGATATATATGACTTTTATTTGCCTCTCTGCCTATCTACTTGTGTGAACATATATCAGCCTCTCTGCATATATATATATCTATTTGTCTGCCTTTTATCTGTGTTTCCACCTGTCTGCCTGCCTCCAATGTGTTTCCTCTCCCTTGACACTTGTTGGCTTGGTCCTCCTCGTGTTTATCTTTCCTGATCACTGCTTCTTTTTTTTTCTTTTTTTCTTTTTTTCTATGTGATTGAGGGAGGCAACAGGCATAACTGCCTATAGCGAGTGCCTCCCCCATAGTTGAAAGAGTGACAGGGCCAAAATCAAGGGACGTTCGAGCCAAAATGCCTGGACACACGGAGTTTGAAGCAATTTAAGTCATAGGAAGAGGGAAAGACTGATTCTGGGAGAGAGTTCCAGAGCTCAGCTGTTGAGTAGAAGAAAGTTTGAGAGTAACGTTTCACTCTTGGGTTGGAGAGTTGCACAGAGTAGGGGTGGGATTGAGTTGCAAGACGGGTACCACGTGCCCTACGTAAAGGAGGTGGTATGCACTGGGATAGCTCTGAGGAACACTGATTATTATAGTAGCGATAGAATAGCGAGAGAGATGCAACATTACGGCGGAGAGAGAGAGATTGCATTGAGTTGGTGAGTGGACGGGAGTTAATTATACGAAAGGCCTTCCTTTCAACTTTGTCTAGGAGAGCGGTGTGAGAGGAACCTTCCCACACATGTGAACAATACTCAATACAAGGGCGCACTATGCCCCTGTACAGAGCAAGAAGCTGTGCAGGGGAAAAGAACCCCCTAAGGCGGTTGAGCACACCCAGCTTCTGGGAGGCTGCCTTAGCAAGACTGGTAATATGGTCCTTCCAAATGAGAGCAGAAGAAAAAGAGACACCAAGAATATTGAGAGAAGATGAAGGGTTGATTTTTGTATTGTTGAAGAATAAGGGATAGTCCGCTGGGAGATCCTGACGGGTAGATAGATGGAGAAATTGGGTTTTGGAAGCATTAAAGTTAACAAGGTTTTCTCTGCCCCAATTGGAAATAGTATTTAGATCAGAATTTAAGAGTTCTATGGCTTCATTGCGTTTGTCGTTATGTTTTACCTTCTGACATTCCCAGTCCTTGTATAATTGAAACCAGCTCCTTGACCTTCCTCTTCTGTTTAGCTTATCATTTTTCTTGGGAGTCCTTCTACTTTGTCTTGTCTTTATCCCTTTGTCACATCTTGTTACTGTGTCTTATGTCTTTTTTTGTTTTGTGTTTTCGTTTGACATATTTATGTGTACCGGTATCGTTTTTCCGTGTCCTTGTATCTCATTATGTCTTTGTGCAATATTTACCCTTTGCGACTTATCTTGGTTTGTGTCTTATTTTTGCTTACGTTCTTGTTCTCCCGTTGTGTCTTATTGTTTTTCTGCGTATCATATTTTGTCTTATCTGAGTACGTATACATTTTGCTTTGTTTTGCGGTTGTCTTTTGCTAGTTCATTCTGTCTTATAGTGTGTTTGAGCTATCTTTGTGCCTCAGTGCGGTGTTTTGGTATATCTTCGTACAACAATTGTCATAAATTTGTTAGCCCTTGCTTTTTTGTCTTTTGCTAATATTTCCTTTAAGACTGGTGCGTAGATCTAGTCGGCTTTATGCAGTAATAATAACATAATAATAACATGCAAGGGAACTTGTTTAAAGATATTCCTGTGCCTGTTTGTGCACAGCAAATATCATAAATGTTTACAAACTTGTGTTGGCAGCTTTACCATTAGATACATATATTTACTTAACTGAGTGCCAATCGGATGAACAGAATGTAAGTCTTATTTATATGTGTGCCTCTTTGTTTCTTTGATATACAGTAAGAATTAATTATTCCTATGTTAATGTGTGTATTTGTTTTTATGCCTTAATTTGATTTAATTTCTATACCATTTTGTGTGTGGTTATATATCACAAATCAAGTTTCATACCATGATGTTTAGATAGTATTTTAGTTTGACACCTGTTTATTATTATTTGCCTCTCCCCATGGATACATTACTCTACAAATATCTTATACATGTATACTTGGATATCTGCTTCTATGCCTATGTATATCTTTACCTACCTTTGTGCATAGCGAGGTCTCTCTCTCTCTCTCTCTCTCTCTCTCTATATATATATATATATATATATATATATATATATATATATATATACCGGTATATATATATATCTATCTATATATATATCTCTCCCTCTCTCTTTTTCTCTCTCTCTCTCTCTCACTGGTTAATTCAATGAGAGTGAAGCCGTGTGTCCGCCTGACCGACCAAACAAATGACTGCACGGCCGGCCGCTTATCCGTCTCTCTCGCTGAGTAATTAGGGTTTTGGAGGACAAGCAACCTAGAAGGGTCACTAGATCTGTTGTTGCTTGATTTCCTTTGTACTCCTTTGTACTCCTTTGTACAAGCGTATTTATTTGATTATTGTTTTATCTTTGTATTATTTTTAAATTTCTTCCCTAGACCTCCATCAAACTGTAAAAAACACCCACTCGACCCCTCTTCAAGATGAATTAGTAAATTTTTTGGTAACCGGAGGCCGGTTACACTTTAAATTACGGATTCGCTTTCGCTTGACAGGAAAACATTGACACCTAAATGGCACGAAAGGTCTTAATATTGACAAAGAAATTAGGCGTAAAGTCTTTAAATCACCAAACTAATGTGCTAAACATCTCAAAATTTAAGAACGAATGGGGCTAAACATTAGGGAGTAGGTGGCCCCCAAAAACCGGCCCATCCCCCCTTAACGGCAGGTGCCACACTTTTACAATCCTTCCCTGTTGCGCTACCCAAAATATCTGCTGTGCAACTCGTCGAGGGAATGGAGTTGCAGTCTGTATTATTATTATTATTATTATTAGGGGTACGACCCCTACGGGGAACCCCTATTGTAATCATTAAACCCGGTTTTTCATCCAAATTCTTCTTACGCACCGGTTTCGACGCAATAACTCCAGAACCGCTTTTTGGATCGGGATCAAACTTTCACAAGAGGTGCGTTTTTGTATTGGGCAAATTTTGATATGTTAAACATCCGGCATGGCGGCCAAACAGGTCCGTGGCAGCCGATTTCCCGAAAAACTTGACGCCTAAATACCATCTCTCCCACTCATAGGAAACGACTGGGCTTTGGCATATGGACTCCCCTACTAATGCTCCGCAAATGTTATAGAGAAGGTTTTGCATTTGCACGTGGGGTTTTTTCCGGCAATCTTGAAAAAAACTCTAATTCCACTTAAAATTCCATATCTTGAAAACTACGCCGATGATCAAAGCCATGCTTGCGTAGTTGGGTGAGGCTCGCGATTCCGAACGTTTTAATACCAAAAGAATATAAATGGGTGGAATAGTTTGGCCGCAGCATTGAAAACTGTCTATTCTTAAATTACTTTAAAACCGCATTCGCTACCCACATAAAGTTTACTGTCTACAGTCTATAGGCTTCCACGCATCCCCCAGTTTTGCTTAATAACATAGTCTCTTTATTATTCAGATCTATTATTTTTTTTGTATTTAACTCTCTCAAAACAGTTCCGAGTCCCTACGAATTCCAGCAATTATTTAGCCAACCTACCTATACATACCTACCCTACCAAATAATAATGATAATTCAAATTTATTTTTGGTGAATGACAGAGTATTGGCTCAGGTTTTTAACAATTCCTCGCTTTGTCAAATGCTTTGTTTAATAACAATGATATGGACCTTTAAAGTTTTGGCAGTTGCCTGTGTGACTTACCCTGCCCTTCCTTCCTACCTCCCTCCTCCGTCATATCTAGCAAATGTATCAACAACCACTCTAGTGAACTTTCGGTATTTAGTTTATTCAGCTTCATACTATTTATCCACATAAAATAGAAACCTATCACGATTTTTGTCTAATACAACAATAGACAGTGCTATTACATATTATTTGAACATGATGTCGAATTTAGCAGTTGCTGTTTACCTTGAACAATAATGACAGAACCGAAAGCTTCTCTTATCGTGTAGTACTCAAAGAAAGCAGGGTTACTTAAGCTGGCCCATACCGAACTGTTACCAAGTCAGAGATTCAGAGGTAACTTGCACAATGCATTATAACCCTAGACAGACACCAATATACCACTAAATCATACAAATATCACTACAAAAAAGATAGTAAAATATTATATTAATGTCCTAGGTATTTGAAATTATGCAAATGAGTAAAATCCATTATGATATAATGATAATGGGATTGATTAGTATCTGGCAACAGTGTTGCACTATAATTTTCTGAACGTATGCTAACCGGAGTATTTATCCCATTAATATACACATCTATCACTATTTATATTTAATACAACCATACACAGTGCTATTACATATTATTTGAACATAATATAGGATGGTCTTTCCTTTAAACCATTTTCTATGTCTATTCACGAAAAATATAGGCCTAGCCTAGGCAGCGCTACCGGTAGGTACGAATTTATCAGTTCGAATTTTGATTGAGAGTGGGATTAGGCCTAGGCCTAGCCTAGGGCTTAACATGGGATACTGTTTGGGGGTTGGGAATAGGCTCAGGCTGCTTTAGGCCTAATTAGGTAAAAATAGTCAAATCGAGACAATTGCACAGCCAATATAGCCTAGGCCTATTAAGCAAATATTTTACCAATCTACAATAGGCCTAGTCTATTCGCTGTAAGTAGGCTAGGCAAGAAATCATGAACTATAACCTCTGTAGCTAAAAAACAACTAGAGTGATCAAGCTAATATGTCTACCATTTGGGAAGAGTCAGTCAAGGAATAGCCTAGATGTGGAAATTTACAGCCAATTTGCTCTAGCCCTTTTTGAGATACAGAGGTTAGAGGTCATTGTTGAGCCCCCCCCCCCCCCCATGACATATTGTCATCATCTTATATATTGCCAGCAGGGGGCAAATAACCGAGAAAAAAAATCGCCGTCAAAATAGACGCGAACTTAACCACGGCGATCGACACATGTAAACATGGCGGTGGCGGGGGAGTTGTCGGACGTTTGCAATAAAGTTCCTGTCTATTTTGAATGCCATTGGATACAATAATATGTTGAGGGGGGCTTTGCCCCCCCCCCCCCCCATGACATTTTGTCACTATCATATATATTGCCAGCAGGGGGCAAATAACCAAAAAAAATCGCCGTCAAAATAGACGCCTTTATGAATAGGTTAGCCTTTAGGCTAGGCCTAACGGCAAGAGTTGCGTTATCGGGCGTATCACCTGACCGGGTATAGGCTATCCTAGTGTTTACTAATTTATAGGCTACCCCTTTGAAAGGACATTAGCCGGGTAAGATGTAGTTACCGGGTGAATCGCCACCCTTGTTTACACTATGCGTACGCGTAGTGGCGTCGGACGCTTGCCATCCTTTTCCTGTCTATTTAGACTGCCTTTGGATACAATAATATGTTGAGGTTGGGCTTTGCCCCCCTTCACCCTCCCATGACATATTGTCATCATCATATATATTTCCAGCAGGGGGAAAATAACCAAAATAAATCGCCATCAAAATAGACGCGAACTTAACAACGGCGATCGACAAATGTAAACATGACGGAGGCGGCGGACGTTTGCAATCATGTTCCCGTCTATTTTGAATGCCAATGGATACAATAATATGTTGAGGGGTGGCTTTGCCACCCCTCACCCCCCCATGTCATGTCATCGTCATATTGCCAGCAGGGGGCAAATAACCAAAACAATCCCCGTCAAAAGAGACGCGAAGTTAACCGCGGCGATCGCCCTATGTAAACATGACGACCATACACCCGGAAACTACATCCATCCCCATTAGCCTAACCTAACAACCTTACCTAACCTATCCTAGTATTATGGGTGGAGGCTGCCGCCCCCTAGACCCAGTACGTTGGATACAAAACTAACCCTCACCTAACACCTAGTATATGTCCCTAGTACCCAGTACGTGGGATACCAAGCTAACCCTCACGTAACACCTAGTATATGTCCCTAGTACCTAGTATTTGGGATACAAAACTAACCTTCACCTAGCATATGTCCCTCACTCAGTACACCTTTCACCCTCCCTACCGTTCGTGAGTCCTCATACATCTTCATTATCACACACACCAGCCACTCCTCTACGCCAAATTTTCTACTAGCCTACTGCACAACTTCTTAATTTCAGTAGATATCTTTCCTGCAGCTGCATGACTATGAAGTTGTCGATTGCGTCACGTCCTGGCATGAAACCAAACTGCATATCGTCGATAGAATGCTTTCCCTTATCATACCTTCAAAGACTCTCTCACACTCACAGACCTTCATGACTTGGCCAAGCATTTTCAGGCCTCTTATAGCAGTTGCAAGGGGAGCCTAACTCTGAAATAACTAGATAGTACCTCCAGAACCATAAAAAAGAGGAGAGGGCTTAATTAACACACTTCCCTGTTGAACTTCGACGCGAACTGAAAACTCATCACTCAGTACCCTCACGTAACACCTAGTATATGTCCCTAGTGCCCACTACTTTGGATACAAAACTAACGTGGGATACAAAACTAACCTCCACATAACACCTAGTATATGTCCCTAGTAACCAGTACGTGGGATATAAAGGTAACCCTCACCAAATATCTAGTATAATTATGTCTCTCACTCAGCTGTACACCATTCACCCTCACTACCGTTCGTGAGTCCTCGTACATCTTCATTATCACATGCACCAGCCACTCCTCAACGCCAAGTTTTCTCCTAGCCTACTGCACAACTTCTCTGGCCACCTTATCAAAGGCCTTCTCCCGGTCTGCAAACACAACATCAGATCCCTATATTTTAAGTACATACAGTATCTTTCCCTTATCATACCTTCTAAGACTCTCTCACAGACCTTCATGACTTAGTCAAGCATTTTCAGGACCCTTATAGCAGTTCCCAGGGGAGCCCAACTCTGAAATCACCAGATAGTGCCTCCAGAATCATAAACAAAAAAAGAGGAAAGGGCTTCATTAACACAGAGCCCTGGTGGACTCCGACGCGAACTGAAAACTCATCACTCAGTACCGGTACATCTTTCACCCTCACTGCCGTTTGTGAGTCCTCATACATCTTCATTATCACATAAATACCTTCATGACTTGGATTGTGCCGTGTCCTAGCATGAAACCAAACTGCATATCGTCAATATCATACCTTCAAAGACTTTCTCACAGACCTTCATGACTTGATCAAGTATTTTCAGGCCCCAATAATTTTCCCTATCCAATGAGTCCCCTTTGCTCTTATACAGTATATAATGTACTTTTGTGCCATTCATCAGAGATTACTTCCTCTCTGATGATGAAGTTAATTAGCTCCTGTCTCACCTGAGGCCTTAATCATCTCAGCTAGAATGCCAGAGCATCCTGCAGCTTTTCTGTCCTTCATTAAGTTATTGCACTGCTTACAAAAGCTGGCACAATCACAGGGAGGGGGGAGTATTGGCTTTTCGTTGCTAAGCTTCTCTATTTCATTCAAATTCCATGTTGAATAATCTTTCGTAGTGTACGGTATCTTCCAAGAATCTATAATTTCTTTGTCAGTGGAAACAATTGTTCAAGTATATATTTTCCCTGTGAAACCAATTTAACTTCATAATGACAATTATATATATAAAGAAAAAACAATATATTTTACATAATTTATTGCATTTCTTACATATTTAAAAATATATTTATTAAAATAGTTTAACCAGACCACTGAGTTCCCCCCAAAAAAATCTTATAGGGCTGGCCTGAAGGATTAGATCAAGATGGACAACCAATCAAGATATGATAGGTAGGGAAGGGCAAGAGGTGAACAAATCTAGGAAGGTGAAGATACGCAGACATTTCTCACCATTTCACCAATTCAGCCGGCACCACATAAGTTCCACAGCAGAACTCTTATAGGGTAGGGCTGAAGGGTGAGTCAAGAACTGCTACACTGCAGCACCAATTAAGAAATGATCAAGGGCGAAGAATGAGAAATCAGGTCTAAGGAAGAAATAAATCACACCGAGATACACACATAATACACCACTGAGGGGAATCGAGTCAGCTTGACCGCACCAGCGACCATAGACACAAATAAAGTCAGGAGCCAATAAACTAGCCAGGCCAGGGTGGCATATGATATAGGCTGTCCGGAGGACAACCGAATTAGACAGAATAAGAATAGAAGGGGAAAAACATACAAAAAGGGGAATTCAAATTTCAATGGAAATTCACTATGATAACTGTAATATGTGGGAATAACTTTCACCTTCATATTTCCTTATCTCTTAGCATAAACATGATCAATTAGTGTGCCATTTTCAGTTGTTGGCTGTGTTACATGTTGAGAGTATCCACGCTTTTCCATTAATTTTCAATAGAAGAGTTAGTTTGGATGTTTTCACAATGCAACCAATTGGGTATTTGTCTAGTTCATTTAGCAAATTACTTAAATTTGCTCTAAAATAATTAAGTCCATATGAAATAGGTCTGTATATAGGGACAGGTTTGTCCTATAGAAAAGTATACCCAACACTGTTCTCTACCCACTAAAAGCTGAACCAATGGAAGGTATTACGGTACCCATGTTTGCATACCTTCCCTCAATTTCAACCAGGCTATATTTGGATGATAATTTGAACTCAATTTGACCTATCTCAGAATAGTAGTATGGGAATTTCATTATTTTCCTTATTGTGAAGGCAATCATTATTCAATAAAAACACTTACCCTAATAATACATGTACAAGGTTATTCTCTATATTTTAAGATTATACTCTTTATATAAAAGGCTTGCATGGCTGCATGATAATTGTTTTTCTTTGATTCACTCTTCTTGACTTTTTCTATATTGCAGGCCATGCTTTTGTTCCTCCTAATTCCTTTTCTATTATTTCCACTCCTCAAGTGAGGTACTGTAGAGGTGATTCTCTTGGTCCCATCTGTAGAGGTATTGTAAATGGTGGCCAGACACACCCGTGGCAGCCTTTCACACCCAACCCATCTTGTCCTATCTAATTTTATGTTGAACTCTATT
Organism: Paralithodes platypus; assembly: GCA_032716605.1. NCBI lineage: Eukaryota > Metazoa > Arthropoda > Malacostraca > Decapoda > Lithodidae > Paralithodes > Paralithodes platypus. The sequence goes on from CM064555.1 coordinate 2,287,448, forward strand.
GTTCTTGATCCCACTATAGGACTTGGTAGCCTATTCCACATATCTACAACTCTGTTACTAAACGAATAGAGGCAGATCCCTTACACACCCAGTTTCTCTCTGTCGCTCGTTTGCTTGCACATCGGTACAAATGAAGCAGATCCCTTACACATGCAACTAAGATGAACATGGGAATCTGCAGACAAGTGGCCCACAAAAGGCAGATCCCTTTCACATCCAACCCATTTCGTCCATATGTCTATTTGATTTTATCTTGAAATTCTTTATTGTTCTTGATCCCACTATAGCACTAGGTAGCCTATTTCACATATCTACGACTCTGTTACGAGAGAGGCAGATCCCTTACACAGCCAATCTCTCTCTCTCTCTCTTATTTGCACACTGGTACAAATGAGGCAGATCCCTTACACATGCTACCAAGATGAAAATGGGAGTCTGCAGAGAGGCGATTGGCCCACACACGGCAGATCCCTTTCACACCCAACCCATCTCGTCCTATCAAATTTTATGTTGAAGCTCTATTGTTATTGATCCCACTATAGCACTTGGTAGCCTATTCCACATATCTACAACTCTTTTACCAAGCGAATAGAGGCAGATCCTTTACACAGCCAATCTCTTTCTCTCTCGCTCTTGTTTGTTTTGCACACCGGTACAAATGAGGCAGATCCCTCACACATGCAACCAAGATGAAAATGGGAGTCTGCAGAGAGCCAAGTGGCCCACATAAGGTAGATCCCTTTCACACCCAACCCATCTCATAAACGTTACCTGTTATTTACACTACTTACTATACACCCATGTTATCATATACCTGCAACCAAAACACAATTGTAAGAAATAGGAACATAGGAAAATGGGAGTCTGTAGAGAGCCGATTGGCCCACACAAGACAGATCCTTTTCACACCCAACCCATCTCATAACAACTCTCTCTCATTTATCTCTGTCTTCCTTACATTTATGACATCCTAGTCTCTCTCTCTCTCTCACAAATGAGAACATAGGAAAACCGGAGTCTGCAGAGAGCCGATTGGCCCACACATGTCAGATCCCTTTCAAACCCAACCCATCCCGCGCTCTCTCTCTCTCTCTCATATTTATCGCTATCTTCCTTACGTTTATGACATCCTATTCTCTCTTGCCATACTCTCTCACTCTCACAAATGAGAACATAAACAAAATAAGAAAATTGGAGTCTGCAGAGCCGATTGACCTACACATGGCAGATCCCTTTCACACCCAACCCATCTCGTTCTATATAATTTCAAGTTGAAACTCTATTGTTCTTGATCCATTATAGCACTCGGTAGCCTATTCCACATATCTACAACTCTAAACGAATAGAGGCAGATCCCTTATACAGGCAATCTCTCCCTCTCTCGCTCTTGTTTGTTTGCACAATCTGTTCCTTCTGTAGTTTTTCCATGCCCGATAAGTTAAGTTATCTTTTGATATCTGTGACATAACTTTTGTATCCAACACAATACCCTGCTTGCAAAACCCCTCGAACCCCGGACAACGTTGCTTGCAACTTTAATTATTATTATCATTGTGTTTTTACTATTATCATTATTATCATTATTATTATCATTATTTGTATTAATATTATTATTATTATTGTTATTGTTATTATTATTATTAATATTTCTATTATTTTTATTATTATTATTATTATTATTATTATTATTATTATTATTATTATTATTATGTTGTGCAACGCTGGTTTTTATATTGATCTGCCCCGGCATGTGAAGGGGGAGGTGCTTAGTTTGTTATCTATTTATTTATTTATTTATATACATTTTAGTATCCTCGCTAGACCTCCATCAAACTTAAAAATCACCCCCTAGACCCCCTCTCAAGATAAATGTGTACATTTTTCGGTAGAAAAATTTCCCGGCCGCAGGCCAGTTCCTCTTAAATTACAGGCTCGCTATCGCTCGCCAGGAAAAAATCGACACCTAAATGGCATGAAAGGTCTTAAAATTTACAGAGATGGGGTGAAAGTTCTTACAATCACCAAACTATTTCCCTACCTATGTCACCTTTGTGGAGTTCGCCACTCTTGCTAGTGGCACCGAGGAGCGCACCGCCCTTCGTTGTTGTTTGAAAATTGGTGCAGCAGACTGTTCGAAGGGGCAGAGCGGTACCCTGCGAAGATGGGCTCGTCTGGCACTTTTTGTAGTTCATCATCAAGTACTCTCTTGAAGCTGTCTAACGAGACTCCTCTCATGTCTCTTACTTGCCGTGGGAGTTTGTTGAAGAGACGTGCTCCTCTATGTGATAACCAGCCCTCTCGCAGAGAGCCCATCAGATCAGATCAGATGAAGGTATTGAGGGATAAGCCTTTACAATGGTACCTCGTTTCTACATTCTACTTTTCCTATTTTTCTGAAGAGTGTAGAGAAGGGAGAAGGGGTGTTGGAGAGAGAGGAAGCTGTTGGAGTGGCTTTGTTATGTGTGTTTAGTCTGTATACGTCGTCAGGATGTCCTCTGACTGGGTGCGAGCATGTGAAACATGCTAGGACGTACTACCACATCCACTAAGTGTCCGCCGTGGCAGGGATTCGATCCCGGGTCTTGCAGATTCACACGTGAGCGTGCTCACCACTCGACCGCTACGGCTGATTTTTCATCTTGGGGATATCGCATTCCCAGCCTCTCCTATCACTGAACTTCATTGCTATTGGGGTATGTAGATTTGGTACAAAAGCCTCTGCGATTTTCCACGTATATATTATTAAGTATCGTTCCCTTATACGTTCCAACCAATACAGCTTTAGTGATTTTAAACGCTCCCAATAGTGTCACTGTTTTACTGAGTTTATATGTGAGGTGAATTTCCTTTGTACACTTTCTAAGTCATTAATTTCACCTGCTTTGTATGGGGATGTTAATACGTTAAAGTATTCTAGCCGCGGTAGCACCAGGGATTTGAAGAGTGTTATTATAGGCAATTCACCGCAAGTTTTAAATGAACGTAGAATCCAACCTGTTAGCCGTTTCGCAGCTGCAACTTTCACCTGGTTATGCTCTTTGAATCCCATATTTTCAGACATTATCACCCCAAGGTCTTTCACATTGTCTTTACGTTCTATTATGTGATTGGATTCTGTTATGTAACTTGTGTTCTCTTTAACGAAATTATTATCTCTGTTTCGTATTAATTGGAATTTGTCTTCATTAAACTGCATGTTCTTTTCCCTGGTCCACTGGAACACCTTATTCATGTCCTCTTGCAGCCGGCCCATGTCTTCCTGTGTCTTTACTATCATACTCAGTTTCGTGTCATACGCAAAGGAGGATACTGTACTGTGTCTTGTATTGGCATCTATGTCATTTATTAGAATGAGGAAAAGAAGGGGCGCTAGCATTGTTCTTTGGGGAACTGAGCTTTTGACGTCCGGAGGCTCAGATGTTACTTGGCTTACTGCTACTGATTGTTTTCGGAACACTAGGAAGTTGTATACCCACCTTCCAATTTTACCTGTTATCCCTTTTGCTTTAAGTTTGTGTTCAATAATACCATGATCACATTTATCAAATGCTTTAGCAAAATCGGTGTAAATGACATCCACGTTTTTCTTTTCTTCTAGGGATTTAAGAATTTTGTAGTAATGTTCCAACAGTTGCGAGAGACATGATCTTCCTGCTCTGAATCCATGTTGACCAGTGTTGTGCAGTTCATTATTTTCCATAAATGTTGAGATTTTGCCTCGCAGGACTCGCTCGATAATTTTAATGATGTGGGATGTCAGAGCTACTGGGCGATAGATTTTTGGTAGTGCTTTACTCCCTCCTTTATGCAAAGGGGCAATTATTGCGTATTTCAAACTATCCGCTATTTCTCCAGTGTCTAGACTCCTCCACATTATAGCCAGGGGGTTTGAGAGGTTATCCTTACATTTCTTTATTAGGATCGAACTCCAAGAGTCTGGGCCTGGTGCCGAGTGGGATGGTATATTGGCGATGGCTTCTGCTATGTCTTTTGGCCCGAAATTAATATCCAGAATCTGGGGGGTTTCCGTGGGGGGGTTATTCACGAACAAATTATTTTGGTCTCTGATTGCTTTTGTTTCGTCAGGCTTACTGAAGGCTGTTTCATATTGTAGACGTAATAGTTCACTCATTTCCTTTTTGTCCCCTGTGAATGACCCATCATCTTTACTTAGTGGGCCGATGTTTGATGTGGATTTAGTCTTATGTTTAGCATATGAAAAGAAGTTCTTGGAGTTTTCCTTTATGCTTGCAATAGTTTTGCTCTCCTCTTCTATGTGTTGTAGTTCATATAAGATTCTTAGTCGTTGTTCAATTTCCACAATTTCTCTATCTATTTTGACTTATTGTCTTTCCTGTAGATTTTGCTGTGTGCGTCTTTGTGTTAGTAATTTTCTTCTTCTGTACAGCTTCCTTCTTTACCGTTCTTGTTTGCTTCTTTGTCTTGTTTGTTTTTCTGGTATGTGGTGGCTACAGATTTGGGTCATGGTTTCTGTTAAAAGGAGTAGGCATTCTGATGGTGTCCGGTTGTTCATTAAATCTTCCCAGTCTATTTCCTCCATTTCTTGGTTTACCTCTTCCCACCTTATAGTTTTGCTATTGAAGTTAAATTTGGTGAATGGACCAGTTTTTGGTCTAGCCTCTGAGGTGTTCTGTACACATGCTAGGGTTGTTTTGATCTCAATTATTATATGACTTGAGTACGTTGTGTCCGATATGTTAACACTGTGTACTAGGGAGTCAGTGTTAGTGAAGACAAGGTCTAAGATATTGTTTTCATGTGTGGGTTCGGCAATATGCTGGCTAAGAATAAAAAAGTCGCAAAGTTTAAATAGTTCTCTTGCATTTGCTTCTCTGGAGTTATTCGACACTACTTGGTCTTCTAGTTGCCTCCACTTGATGTTTGGTAGGTTAAAATCTCCTAACCACATAATATTTGGTGTCAGGTTTCCCAGGGCTTCCACTTCTGATTTTATCATGTTGAGCTGGGTTTTGAATTCTTCTAACGATGAGTCAGGAGGTTTGTATGTGACAATAACTGCTAAATATAGGGATTCTATTTTAACTCCAAGTATTTCCACTACTTCATTACTGTTATTTAGAAATTCAGTACATATCAGAGAGTCATGAATGTACAAGGCTACCCCTCCACGTGTTCTATGTATGCCTTCTGTCCGCCCTATTTAGGTTATAACCAGGAATCCATACTTCACTATCTGCCTGATCTTTTATGTGGGTTTCTGTGAGAGCCGCAAATATAGCGTTTCCTTCTTCTAGCAGGCCCCTAATAAATGGTATATACTTTGTTTGTGGTTCTATTTTTTAGACCTTGGATGTTTGCAAACAAGACGGGGGAGGGGCTATTTATTCTACTATGTGTACCTAGTAGTCCTCACCAGCTATTTGGTGTTTCTCGTAGAGCATATCCTTGTGCCACGGTCGGGAGGCAAGGAGGTACTCTAGCTGGGCTATTTGTTCTTCCAATTCTCGCACTTTGTTCATCTTGTTCTGCCATTTCCCTTAGTGTCTTCTTCCTCTGTCTCGTCCTCGCAAAACTGGATTTTTTTTGTTATTAGCATTTGTGTTGTTTCTGGCTATCCTCCAAGTCCCCCTAATATGGAAATCTGAGCATTTGCTATCATAGCATTTCTTACTATTTAGTGTTGACTGGCAGAGGGGTGGGTGGTAGTATTTGCAGTGTTCACCAAATCTGCATTTGCCATCTCTGATCATAATGTTGCAAATTTTGGGGTGCTCAAATCTGCATTTTACTCCATTAAGTTCACCTTTTGGTCCAAAGTGGCACATTCTTTTCAGGTAATATCTGCATACAGGTGTAGCTGATCCTTGTGTGCCTGAGTGTGTTGATTTGGTGATTGATGTTGCAATTTCGTTTGTATCGGTATGCATATGTTGCCTTGGGACCAGTCCAGATACTTCCCGAGTGGCACTACATGTCTCTTGATTGGTTGTGGTTGGAGCACACTGCACAGCAGTGGTTGTGGTAGATGCAGTTGGTTTTCATTTTGAGGGCTATCCCCTTCATTCCTCTTACGTGTTTGTTGCTCGGGGGAGTTGGGTACAAAATAAAGTCCTTCTGCCTGGGCGGTGGTTAGGGGTGACATAAGGGCTCTCAATTGGGCAGATGGAGGGTGGAGGGGGCTCAGAGGTAACTTGTGGGTTGTGGGCAATGTGGGGGCAATTCAGGTTGAGAGTCACGTGGGGAGGTGTGGGGCTGAGAGTTACGTGGGGTATAGGGGGCTGAGAATTATGGGTATTTGTGCGTGAGGGAGAGTGTGCGCACACAGGTGACAATGTATCACTGTGGTGTGACAGCCAGTAACTAAGATATTCTATGAATCGCGAGCATGATGTTAAGTTTGTTGGGGACTGTGTTTTGTTGTCAGAATGGGGTGAAATATTTTCATTTAGCAAGACCATATATGGACTTTCTGGCCAATTTTCTCCATTACATCAGTAAATTCTTCTTTTAGCATAACAGGGGCGTCTTTCAGCATTCTCTTGAGTTTAAGTTAATTTAATTCATTGAAGCAATTTACACATGTAAGTCCTTTTTTTCCTTTGTTGTGCTTACCCAGGCATTGCTGATGAGGGAAAAAGGGGTTCAGAAAATAATTTCTCAAGTGGAAATCTCCCCATAGATCGTCGACCCTGCAACCCAAAAAAGTCTCCTTTCACTTGCCTTAACCCCTTCAGCACGATGACGCAGTTTTCTTCATATTTTGGGTACCACTATAAGATTATCTTTAGCTTATAATCTACATCTAGGACTCAAAGCAGTAAATACGATATCAATACACCCTCTGAATAACATAGGTCCTTCTTAAACTGTATAAAATCGTCAAATGTAAGCCAGAATCAAAGGTAAAAAAGCGTCGTTGTGCTGAAGGGGAGATTTTCACTTTCTCCCACAAGTTTAGCCCCATTAGTTTTGAGATATTATGACGTTCGTCCCATTATTTTGGCGATTTTAAGACCTTTTAATCCATTTCCGTCAATTTTAAAATCTTTCCTGCCACTTATAGGTGTCATTTTTTCCTGGCGAGCGATTGCGAGCCAACGTGACAATTTTCTACCGAAAAATGTACAAATTCATCTCGATTGGAGGTCTTGGGGATATTTTCTTTAATCTAGATAGAGGTTTAGGGGGCAAACTAAAAACCTCCCCTTCACCCCTTCTGTACCGGTGATGTCTTTTTAATTTGATTCTAGTCATATTTAGACGATTTTGTGCAGTTTAAGAAGGGTCTCTGGTAGTAAAAAGAGATAGTTTGAAGCCTGTTAACTGCTGGAGGCCCTTGTTAAACTGAATAAAAGCGTCTAATAGTAGCCAGAATAAAGATAGAAGATGTCGCCGGTACAGAAGGGTTATATAATATTCATGATATATTTACACAATTTTATGCAGCTTAGGAAAGATCTGTGGTAGTTAAAAGTTTGATTGAGATAGTTCGAAGCCTTATAATAGCTAGAGATCCTTCCTAAACTGAATATAATAGATTAGTATTAGCCAGAATGTAAATAAAAGGACGTCGCCGGTACACAAGGGGTTATAATAAGTTTTTGCCCTGGCAGGGTTAAGCCGGTATCACACGAGCGCTTTTTCCCTCAGCATTTATCCTCAACACTGGTCTGGCATCTTATGAGGTAAACATTTAAAATATTTCTGCTACCTAAATTCATCTATAATCAATCTAACTTCCGATACCAGTACAAAATCATCCAGAAATGTTGTCAGCAAAATGTTGACCATCGAATGTTGACTATAAAATCTCTCGTGTGATACCGGCTTTAGACATCCCCGTGCCTTGTGTGTCTCACCCAAGATAGCTCCGACCATCCCATCATCTTGTACCAATCTGTCTGCTGCCTTGTCTCGCGCTGAATACACTATTGTCTAGACCACCCGCTACGAATGCTTAATTTAAGGGGGTACTACTCGCTTTTTATGGACCCCCTTCACCCTCATGTTTAGCATATTAGTTTTCAGATTTTAAGACGTTCCTTCCATTAGTTGGTCGATTTTAAGACCTTTAGCCCCATTTCGTTGTCAATTTCAAGACCTTTCGTGCCATTTAGGTGTCGATTTGTTCCTGGCGAGCGATAGCGAGCCTGTAATTTTAAGAAGAACCGGCCTACGGCTGGTACATTTTTCTATCGAAAAATGTACAAATTTATCTTGAAGGGGGGTCTAGGGGGTGTTTTTTTAAGCTTGATGGAGGTCTAGCGAGGAAACTAAAAAATACATGAATAAATAAATTAATAGCCCAAAAAACTGTCCACTATCACCTTGGGGTATTAATTTATAAATTTATATATCCTTTAATTTTTTTTTTTTTTTTTTTTTTAGTTTCTTCCCTAGACCTTCATCAAGCTTAACAAAAATACCCTTCAAGGTAAATATGCACATTTGCTGGTAGAAAAATGTCCTGACCGAAGGCCTGTTCCTCTTAAAATTACAGACTCGCTGTCGCTCTCCAGGAAAAGATCGACACCTAAATGGCATGGAAGGTCTTAAAATTGACAACACAAGGGGGTGAAAGGTGTTCAAATCGCCAAACTAGTGGGCCGAACGTCTTTAAGTCTCAAAACTAATGGGGCTAAACATGAGGGAGAAGGGAGTCCAGTAGAACTAACTATCCTCCCTTTACCCATTCAGCACCGGGGACGTCCTTTACCCATTCAGCACCGGGGACGTCCTTTACCCATTCAGCACCGGGGACGTCCTTTACCCATTCAGCACCGGGGACGTCCTTTACCCATTCAGCACCGGGGACGTCCTTTTTATTATATTCTGGCTACTATAAGACGATTCAGTTCAGATTAGGAAGGATGTCTACCCATTAAAAGGTTATACCTATCTCAATTAATCGCTTAAACTATCATATACCCTTCCGAAGCTTCATAAAATCGTCTAAATGTAGCTGAAATCAAATATATATAAGACATCACTGGTACTGAAAGCATTACACTTGTTCAATGTATCTACCTAGGAGAGCATTGAGCGTAACTAACACAGTATATTGATTATTATGCAAAGGAAAGCAAGCAACAACAGACCTACTGATCCTTACTAGGCTGCTTGTAAAAAAATAAAAATAAAAATAATACAAATTAATAATGGACATAATCCTTGCACCATGCTTTTATTTGTTTATTTGTTTTGCTGAATCATGTTGTTTTAGTTGGCTAATGAACTCTGTTATTTATAATGCTTTACACATTAACCTCACAAATTGAGTATAATGTGCGCAACAACACGGTCACACAAACAAGTTTTAGGAGGACTGGATATTTTTGGGTCTATTTATTTATGTATTCATTAATTTTTAGTTTCCACACCAGACCTTCATCAAGTTTAAAAACTATACTCCCTAGACTCCCCTTCAAGTTAAATTTGTACATTTTTCGATAGAAAAATGTTCCGGCCGAAGGCCGTATTATCTTAAAATTACAGGGTCACTATCGATTGCTAGGAAAATATTGACACCTAAATGGCATGAAAGGTCTTGATATTGATATAGAAATGGGACGAAAGGTTTTAAAATCGAATAACCAATGGGGCGAAGGTCATAAAACCTGAAAACTAATGGGGCTAAACATGAGGACGAAGGAGGACCAGAAAAACGACCCATCTCCCCTTAACCCTTTCCCTGTGGGTGACGTTCTGGAATGCATAGGCAAGTTACAGCAATTTCCAGGCTGTAAAAGCCTGTAAAAGCCGTAGAAATCGAGTGTCAGTGGGCGGGAGCGTGAGGGACCTCCCGCCGACCCTCAGAGCAGCCAGCCTCTCACTGAGGGAGACAGTGTCTCGCGCGGCTGTCTCGACATATATATATATATATATATATATATATATATATATATAAATTATATATATATACATATACATATATATATATATACATATATATATATATATATATATATATATATATGACACACACAACAAAGCCACTCCAACAGCTTCCTCTCTTTCCAACACTCTTTCTCCTCTCTCGCAAGACACACACAACAAAGCCACTCCAACAGCTTCCTCTCTCTCCAACACTCCTTCTCCTTTCCATTCAGACACACACAACAAAGCCACTCCAACAGCTTCCTCTCTCTCCAACACTCTTTCTCCTCTCTCGCAAGACACACACAACAAAGCCACTCCAACAGCTTCCTCTCTCTCCAACACCCCTTCTCCTCTCTATACAGACACACAACAAAGCCACTCCAACAGCTTCCTCTCTCTCCAACACCTCTTCTCCTCCTCTCTATACAGACACACACAACAAAGCCACTCCAACAGCTTCCTCTCTCTCCAACACCCCTTCTCCTCTCTATACAGACACACACAACAAAGCCACTCCAACAGCTTCCTCTCTCTCCAACACCTCTTCTCCTCTCTATACAGACACACACAACAAAGCCACCCAAAGCTTCCTCTCTCTCCAACACCCCTATTCCCTTCTCAAAACTCTTCGAAAAGTAGATAATACGAAATGCCGATGTAAAGGTTTATCCCACAATGCCGTTGCAAACGTTTTTATCCCTCAATGCCTTCACCTGACCTGACCTTCTTCCCCCCCCCCTCCCCCCCCCCCCAGTAGGAGTCTAAAGATAGCAACAACAAAAAAAAAAAAAAAAAACACGAAAACAATGAAAATAAGAAAACAAAACTAAACAAACGTCGCCGGTACAGAAGGGGTCAACCATACTGATGCTCGTTTCTCCCCCCCTACAGTACGTGTTGTCTGGCAACTCCTCCGTGCTACACTACCCTACCCCGGTGAGCCTGACGAAGGAGGTGGTGATGTGCCGGGCGGTCAACGAGCTAGGGAGTGTACCGCGACCCTGTATCACCACCCTACTGGCTGCAGGTGGGTGTTGCTAGGTCCAGCTTTGTTTAAGGGGACAGTGGCTGGGTTTTGGGCTGGGGGGTCTATTAATTAATGTATTCATTTATTTATTTGTTTCCTAGCTAGATTTCCATGAAGCTTAGAAAAATACCCTCTAGACCCCCCTTCAAGATAAATGTGTAAATTTTTCGGTAGAAAAATATCCCGGCTGAAGGCCGGTTTCTCTTGAAATTATAGGCTCGCTATCGCTCGCCAGAATTTTTTTTACATGGCACGAAAGGTCTTAACATTGTCAGCGAAATGAGGCAAAAGGTGTTATGGGTATAATTAAACGATATTATTATGGGTACTGTACCGCGACCCTGCATCACCACCCTACTGGTGGCAGGTGGGTGTGCGTGGAGATTTTAACTTGAGGATTTTTTTGTTCTGGACCCCTTTCTCCCTCATGTTTAGCCCCATAACTTTTCAGATGATATGAGTCTAATAGTAGCCAAAATAAAAGGATGGCACCGGTACTGTAAGGGTTAACCTTTGTATTGTTCATGCCAAAACACTTGAGAAAACATATATTTATTGTTTCGTTGACACGCACAAACTCATATTCACAATATTGTGTTCTCAATATTTTACAATGTATCATCTTTTCTACGAATTAACCCTTTGAGTACCAGCGACGTGTGGTATATTTTATGCTAGCTTGATTTAGAGGATTTTGTGCCGCTTAGGAAGGAAATATTGTAGCTAAAAGGAATAATTGAGATAGTCTGTAACCTTTTAATGGGTAGACGTCCTTCCTAAGCTGCATAAAATCATCTAATACTTGTCAGAATATAATATAAAGCGCGTCACCGGTACTGTAAGGAAAAACAAACTTGCAGAGGCAAATACAGTCATGGTGCAACAATCAACACACATTAATACCAATAACATCTCTCTCTCTCTCTCTCTCTCTCTCTCTCTCTCTCTCTCTCTCTCTCTCTCTCTCTCTCTCTCTCTCTCTCTCTCTCTCTCTCTCTCTCTCTCTCTCATACGACTAATCCATATATATCTTATTAATTCCAGGTATATAAGCAACGCAGCAGCGGTGGGAATGTTTATGGCCAAGGCAATTATCATTATTTATCACCACAAAATACAATTAAGGGGAGATGGGTCGTTTGTCTGGTCTCCTTTCTTCTTCATATTTAGCCCCAATGGCCTTGATATTTTATGACGTTTGGCCCATTACTTTGCCAATTTGAAGACCTTTCACTCCATGTATTTGTCAATATTAGGACCTTTCGTGCCATATAGGTGTCGATATTTTTCCTAGCGAGCGATAGCGAGCCTTTATTTGTAGGAGAAACCGGGTTTTGGCCGGGAAATTTTCCTACCGAAAAATGTACAAATTTTACTCGAAGGGATTTTGTTTAAGCTTGATGGAGGTCTGGGGAGGAAACTAAAACAATAAGTATATAAAGATTAATACATTATCAAATAAATAGCCCTTAACACACGGGCATAAGTCTTGTTTTATCAGGATGCATGAGGTCTGTCTGTCTGTCTGTCCACCCACTATCATTTGTTTGAGTATCTCTATATCTATCTATCTATCTATCTATCTCTATATATCCATTTATACATCTATCTATTTATCTATATCTATTTTTTTTTTTTTTTTTTTTATCTATCTATCTATCTATCTATCTATCTATCTATCTATGTATCTCTCTATGTATATACATATTTGTTCATGCATCGTCCGAAAATTATATATATACACCGTAGATATACTGTATACTGTATATTATATATATATATATATATATATATATATATATATATATATATATATATATATATATAGAGAGAGAGAGAGAGAGAGAGAGAGAGAGAGAGAGAGAGAGAGAGAGAGATGCTTGTAGTTGAAGGTTTTTACACAATTCAAATATGTAATAAAAATGTTTAATTATAATCTACTGCAGCAATGACTATGCAACACACACACACACACACACACACACACACACACACACACACACACACACTATAGTAGACATGACAAATTCTGCGAGTAACAAAAGCTCTTGATCAGGTAGCAATAAACCTAGCCTTGGTCGGAGTGGCAGAGAGACAAACAAGGGGGAGTGTGAAGATAAATAACGATAAATAACGATATATAAAGATAAATACAGATAAATAACGACAAATAACGATAAATAAAGATAAATAACGATAAATAAAAATAAATACAGATAAATAAAGATAAATAACGATAAGTAAAGATAAATAACGATAAATAAAAATAAATACTGATAAATAAAGATAAATAACGATAAATAAAGATAAATAGAGCAAGGACAATAACGGTGAGAATAATGGCAAATTATAATAGTAGGTAGCGATGGTTGGATTGAGAAACGAAGATGGGTAATGGTGGGAGTAAAGAGAACTATAGTCGTTTCATATTTCAGCGGACTGTTAAGGGAGCCCACCTCGCTTTTTTTCTCTCTTTCTCTCCCCCTCTCTTTGGCTTGTATCCATTCGGCCCCATTTAGCCTACTGTTTTAAGACGTTTACCCCAATCCAGATGTCAATATTTTCCTGGCGAGCAGTAGCGAGCCAGCATATAATTATTTTTGTTTTAACAGCAAAGCTAAATTTGTAAATTTTTTGATAGAAACATTTCTCCGGCGAAGCCGGATTTCTCCATACAATGCTGGCTCGTTATCGCTCGCCAGGAAGAAATCGACACCTAGATGGGGATAAACATCTTAAAACAGTTGGCTGAATGGGGCCGAATGGATACAAGCCAAAGAGAGAGGGAGAGAAAGAGAAAAAAAAGCGAGGTGGGCTCCCTTAATGGAATTCCTTAGCCACTGATGTATAGATATGTTACTGATAAGTCTATTAAGGGGGAATATATATGTTACTGACAAGTCTATTAAGGGGGAATATATATGTTACTGATAAGTCTATTAAGGGGGAATATATATGTTACTGATCAGTCTATTAAGGGGGAATATATATGTTACTGACAAGTCTATTAAGGGGGAATATATATGTTACTGACAAGTCTATTAAGGGGGAATATATATGTTACTGACAAGTCTATTAAGGGGGAATATATATGTTACTGACAAGTCTATTAAGGGGGAATATATATGTTACTGACAAGTCTATTAAGGGGGAATATATATGTTACTGACAAGTCTATTAAGGGGGAATATATATGTTACTGATAAGTCTATTAAGGGGGAATATATATGTTACTGATAAGTCTATTAAGGGGGAATATATATGTTACTGATAAGTCTATTAAGGGGGAATATATATGTTACTGACAAGTCTATTAAGGGGGAATATATATGTTACTGATAAGTCTATTAAGGGGGAATATATATGTTACTGATAAGTCTATTAAGGGGGAATATATATGTTACTGACAAGTCTATTAAGGGGGAATATATATGTTACTGACAAGTCTATTAAGGGGGAATATATATGTTACTGACAAGTCTATTAAGGGGGAATATATATGTTACTGACAAGTCTATTAAGGGGGAATATATATGTTACTGACAAGTCTATTAAGGGGGAATATATATGTTACTGACAAGTCTATTAAGGGGGAATATATATGTTACTGATAAGTCTATTAACCCTCTCCGACATATGACGCGATTTTGAGCCTATTGGGGATACTTTAAAGCCTTTGTTACCATCAGGGTATTTAGAAACCTTTAGTTTAGTTACTTCAACCTCTGCAGTTGTCTTTGAGTTAGCTGTGGGCAGCAAACTAATTTTGGAGAGGTAATTATAAGAGTGAGAGAACTCTATTTCTTATTGCTAATCTGGCAACCTCTGCGTCATAAATGCGTGAAAGGGTTAAGGGGGAATATATATGTTACTGATAAGTCTAGTAAGGGGGAATATATATGTTACTGACAAGTCTATTAACCTAACAAGTGCGCATGGGGGTAATTGGAAACGTCCCCCTGTGCTGACGTATTTGAGGTGTTTCCGTCACTAAAATATTCATTGTGCCATTAATAGCATTAATACTTATCCATATGCGCCTAGTATGGGTTGATTATAAAGGTATTAACCTGAAACAACAATAAAACGAGTGAAAACAGCGTTTGGATGGTCAAAATCGGAGATATAGCCCGCGAGTTGTATAATGTATGGGTGAGGCAAGCTGCTTTCCCGCCAATTTCCCCCAAGGCCACTGAGACACAGTCGATCGATACTCTCTCTCTCTCTCTCTTGCACTCGCTTGCCATCAGTGATGACAACACCCTGCTTGCAACTCGCTAATGTTAGCACGAAAATATACCTCAGAATAAGGGAATAACAGGGAAAATAGGTGATAACTGAAGGAGAGGAGGAAAGTGGGGAAGGAGGGGAGGTAGAGGACTGAGATTTTGCATGGCCCAGGGGCCAAAAAAAAAAAAAAAAAAAAAAAAAAAAAAAAATCGATGTCAAAAGTTGATTTTTTTTTCACTCACTCTTAAGAGTCTCCCCGCAGTCCGCCGGGGGAACTCTTAAGAGTCTCCCCGCAGTTCCCGGGTTAAGGGGGAATATATATGTTACTAATAAGTCTATTAAGGGGGAATATATATGTTACTGATAAGTCTATTAAGGGGGAATATATATGTTACTGTCTATTAAGGGGGAATATATATGTTACTGACAAGTCTATTAAGGGGGAATATATATGTTACTGATAAGTCTATTAAGGGGGAATATATATGTTACTGATCAGTCTATTAAGGGGGAATATATATGTTACTGACAAGTCTATTAAGGGGGAATATATATGTTACTGACAAGTCTATTAAGGGGGAATATATATGTTACTGACAAGTCTATTAAGGGGGAATATATATGTTACTGACAAGTCTATTAAGGGGGAATATATATGTTACTGATCAGTCTATTAAGGGGGAATATATATGTTACTGACAAGTCTATTAAGGGGGAATATATATGTTACTGATAAGTCTATTAAGGGGGAATATATATGTTACTGATCAGTCTATTAAGGGGGAATATATATGTTACTGACAAGTCTATTAAGGGGGAATATATATGTTACTGACAAGTCTATTAAGGGGAATATATATGTTACTGACAAGTCTATTAAGGGGGAATATATGTTACTGATAAGTCTATTAAGGGGGAATATATATGTTACTGACAAGTCTATTAAGGGGGAATATATATGTTACTGATAAGTCTATTAAGGGGGAATATATATGTTACTGACAAGTCTATTAAGGGGGAATATATATGTTACTGACAAGTCTATTAAGGGGGAATATATATGTTACTGATAAGTCTATTAAGGGGGAATATATATGTTGCTGATAAGTCTATTAAGGGGGAATATATATGTTACTGATCAGTCTATTAAGGGGGAATATATATGTTACTGACAAGTCTATTAAGGGGGAATATATATGTTACTGATCAGTCTATTAAGGGGGAATATATATGTTACTGACAAGTCTATTAAGGGGGAATATATATGTTACTGATAAGTCTATTAAGGGGGAATATATATGTTACTGATAAGTCTATTAAGGGGGAATATATATGTTACTGACAAGTCTATTAAGGGGGAATATATATGTTACTGACAAGTCTATTAAGGGGGAATATATATGTTACTGATCAGTCTATTAAGGGGGAATATATATGTTACTGACAAGTCTATTAAGGGGGAATATATATGTTACTGACAAGTCTATTAAGGGGGAATATATATGTTACTGACAAGTCTATTAAGGGGGAATATATATGTTACTGACAAGTCTATTAAGGGGGAATATATATGTACTGACAAGTCTATTAAGGGGGAATATATATGTTACTGACAAGTCTATTAAGGGGGAATATATATGTTACTGATAAGTCTATTAAGGGGGAATATATATGTTACTGACAAGTCTATTAAGGGGGAATATATATGTTACTGATAAGTCTATTAAGGGGGAATATATATGTTACTGACAAGTCTATTAAGGGGGAATATACTGTATATGGGCCGTTTTTTTGGACCCCCTTTTTCTTCATGATGATCCCCATTAGTTTTCAGGATTTAAGACGTTCGCCTCATTAGTTTGGCGATTTTAACACCTTTAGCTCTATTTCGTTGTCAATTTTAAGACCTATCAGGCCATTTACGTGTCGATTTTTTTCCTGGCGAGCGATAGCGAGCTTGTAATTATAAGAGGAACCGGAAATTGTTCTACCGAAATATGTACAAAATTATCTTGAGGGGGTGGTCTAGGTTTTTTGTTTTCTAAGTTTGATGGAGGTCTAGCAAGGAAAATATGAAAAAAAATAATACATAAATTAATAGACCAAAAAACAGCCACTAACCCCTTAAAAGAATACAAAAACATATTGTTTGTTATCATGTGAAGTCTAAAAGGAAACCAGATGTATTGTTTGTTTTGGTGTGAATATTGTGAACTGTTTAGCCATGCCATGAGAGTGAGTAAATTATGAGGAGTTAGGTGGTGAAACTGTCCAGCGTTAATGGGGGTAGTACTCGCTTTTCATGGACCCCCTTCTCCCTCATGTTTAGCATATTAGTTTTGAGGTGTTCAAAAGTTTGTTAGGTTAGTTTGGCGATTTTGAGACCTTTCGCCTCATTTTGTTGTCAATATTAAGACCTTTCGTGCCCTTTAGGTGTCGTTTTTATTCCTGTCGAGCGATAGCGAGCCTCTAATTTTAGAAGGAACCGGCCTTCTGCAGGGACAATTTTTCTACCGAAATGTTTTACACATTTATCTTGAGAGGGGGTCTAGTGGGTGTTTTTCTAAGCTTGATGGAGGTCTAGCGAGGAAACTCAAAAATAAATAAAAACATAAATATCTAGACCAAAATCCAAGCACTACCCCCTTAATGGATTGGAGTGATGCATGATTGAAGAATGTATTGTTGGTCAAATTATAAGACATAGTTTGACATGCGAGTTGAAATGTGTCCGAATTATACCGCTGACAACGGTAGTTCCTTTTATAAACTACGTAAAATCGCCGGATGGTAGCTGTTTTAGATTATAGCCATAGAATTAGAAATATTATATGAGATAATTGTTTAACCTAAACGTCATGCTGGCAGGGTTTCTGAAAGTATTTAAACATAATAGCTCTTGTACATTCATAATTTCTTTTTATATTTAGTTTGCTATCACACATAAATATTTAATTTTCCGAATGTGTGCCGGATTGCTTGTGAATGTGTGTGTGTGTGTGTATGTGTGTACCTCCTAGAGTGTTAACTAAGTGTGCTGAATGCCGCAATATGTTAGGGTTATTGCAGAACACTTGAACCTGCATTTCGTACGAGTAAGTGTTGTGGAGTGCGTTTAATGTGCGAACACATGTGGCTGCGGCGTGTGTGTGTGAATGTGTGTGTGTGTATGTGTGAGTGTGTGTGTGTTGTGTAAGTAGGTGTGTGTGGGTGTGTGTGTGTGTGGGGGAAGGGATGGCTCTGCCTGTGTGAGAGTATGTGTGTGTGTGTGTGTGTGGGTGTGGAAATGGGTGGGTGTGCCTGTGTGAGAGTATGTGTGTGTGTGTGTGTGTGAGAGAGAGTATGTGTGTGGGTGTGGGTGTGGAAATGGGTGGGTGTGCCTGTGTGAGAGTATGTGTGTGTGTGTGTGTGACTGTGTGTGACTGTGTGTTTGTGTGTGACTCTGTGTGTGTGAGAGTATGAGAGTGTGTACTCACCTAATTGTACTCACCTAATTGTAGTATACAGGATTTGAGTTTTTAGGCTCGTATTGTCCCGCCTCCAAAGATTCTGTTATCTAATTTGGCTTTAAAAATTTGGATATTCCCCGCACCCACCACTTCATCATCCAACTGATTCCACATAATTATTAATGCTTATATATGGAAAGCTGAATTTCCTCACATCTCCTTTACATCTGCCTGTCTTTAACTTGCAACTATATCCTCTAGTCCTCCCTTTATCTCCCTCGATAAAGTCCTCCTTGTCTATCCTTTCCAATCCCCTAACACATTTATACATCATAATCATATCCCCTCTTTCTCTTCTCTCACTTAGAGTTGGCAAATTCAATCTCCCTAATCTCTCTTCATATGTCAGTTCTCCCAGTTCTGGCATCATCTTCGTTGCAGCTCTCTGTACTTTCTCCAACTTAATTATGTGGTTTTTAAGATGGGGTGACCACACCACTACCGCATATTCCAATTTAGCTCTCACCATTGATTTTATTATATTTACTAGCATCTCTTCATTCAAATAGTTGAATGTTATTTTTTTACTTTATTCACCAGGCCATAAGCTTCTCCCACAATTATGTTAATATGGCTCTCGGGTGAAAGATCTCCCTGTATTATAATGCCCAAGTCCTTTTCTTTCTCTGAGGGGTTAATCGTGCATTCTCCTAGTTTATATTCCCAATGAGGTCTTCTTTTACTCACACCCCCTTCCATCACATGACATTTATCTTTGTTAAAATCTAATTTCCATATCTAGCTCCATCGGTCTATCTTATCCAGATCACTCTGTAGCTCTCTACAACTGTTTTCGTCCACTATATGTTTCATAATTTTTGCATCGTCAGCAAACATATTCATGTATGCATTTATTTCCTCTGGCATGTCATTTATATAGACCAGAAACATAATTGGGGCCAACGCTGATCCCTGTGGAACTCCGCTTGTAACATCCCTCCATGTTGATAAGCTGGCTCTTATAATGGTTCTCATCTGTCTTCCCGAGAGATACTCCTCCATCCACTTCAACAAATTGCCCCGAACTCCTCCAAACTTCTTCAACTTCCATCTAAGTCTACTATGAGGAACTCTGTCAAAGGCCTTCTTTATATCAAGATACACACAGTCCGCCCATCCTTCTCTCTCTTGTAGTATATCTATCATCCTATTAAAAAAAGCTCAGCAGATTAGTAACACATGATTTTCCCTCTCTGAATCCAAATTGTCTTCTATTGCCTGACGCCGCGATCCCCGAAGGTGTGGCCACGAACGAACCGCCCCCATTCACCTCTGTCCCCAGTCAGTCGACGCCCCTCCCCCCAACCAGCACCGCCTCGTTCATGTAGTTCCTCACTCCATCCTTCCACCTCATATTCGGTCTACCTCTCCCCCTCTGTCCCTCAACCTCGCTCTCGTACACCCTCTTAGTCATTCTCTCGCTTTCCATACGTTCCATATGGCCGAACCATCTCAAGTTGTTCCTTTTCACACTTTCCAGCACATCTACCTCCACACCACACCTCCTTCTTACTTCCTCATTAGTCTGTCTATCCCTCCATGTAACTCCGCACGCACTCCTTAAGTAATTCATTTCCACTGCTCTCACTCTTGGTCTGAGTCTCTCAACCAACGTCCATGCTTCGCTTCCGTAAGTCAGTGTCGGGATTACCACACTGTCATGCAAGGACTTCTTCACTTCCATACTGACCACCCTATTTCTTGTTACTGCTTTTAGCGTTCCTACAACCCTCTTCCCCTGTTGTACCCTCTCCCGCACCTCTTCATCCATAGTCCCATCTTTACTCAACACACTGCCCAGATACTTACAGTCTTACAGTAAGTAAATTATTTTCTTCCAAGTACTTTATCCATCTTTTCTTAATAATCTTCTCACACATTTTACAAACAACACTTGTCAGTGACACTGGTCTATAGTTTAGCGGCTGCTCCCTACTCCCACCTTTGTAGATTGGTACTACATTAGCCCTTTTCCAGTCTAGTGGTAATTTTCCAACTTCAATAGAGTACTTAATTATTTCATATATATAAAGGTTTTACCAATTCCTCAGCACATTCTTTTAGAATCCATCCTGCTATATTGTCTGGGCCCATAGATTTTCTCACATCTAGTCCCTTCATAAGTTCTAGTAGTTCCTCTGGTTGAAAGATAATATCCCCCATGTTTCATCATTTTGGTATATAATCTCTGGTTCTAAAAATTGTTCATCCACAGCATAAACTGAATGTAATGTATTATTCATAACCTCACATATCTTCTCATCACCCTCATAAATATTGTCTCCTTCCCTCAGCTTCATTATTTTGTCCTTAACCTTCATTTTGCTATTGACATACCTGTAGAACAATTTGGGATCACTTACACATTTTTTCACAATGTTTTTTCATAATTTCTTGCTTCCTGTTTCCTAATTCTGACATACTCGTTCCTTAGCTTCCTATGTGTATTCCAGGTCTGTTCATTTCTCCTTCTTCTGGCTATGTTCCATGCCTTATTTCTCTTATCCCTAGCTATTCTACATTTATCATTAAACCAGTCTTTTATCTTTTCAGTCTTATTTCCTTGTCTTGGCACATAGCTGTTTACAATATCATCATAAATGTTTTTAAACACACAGTATTTATCATTTACATTGGTTTTCTGTTAAATTTCACTCCAGTCTGCATCCCTGAAGCAACTTTTTAATAACTTAAAATCTGCTTTCCCATAGTTCAATCTCCTTTCTTTATGTTGTTCTCTCTCTAGCATTGTTGGATAACCCATCAGGATTTCCATTTCAATTACCACATAATCACTATTTCCCAGCGGAGGTAGGTATTTAGTATTTGTAATCATATCTGGATCTCTAGCAAACACCAAGTCTAATCTAGATGATTCATCTTTACCCTTCTTCTTGTGTTTTCCTTAATATTCTGAATTAGCAGGTTTTCTGTAACCAAGTCTAGTAGTACATTCCCCCAAGAACTCATATTACTACCTGCGTCTCCCTCCTCCCAATTAACCTCTCTACAATTAAAATCCCCTACCAATATTAACTCGTTGTTTCTGCGAAATAAGTGTTCCATAGTTTTGATCATCTCCTTTTTTAATCCTTGGTATTCTTCCTCTTTCCAGGCCTCGTATATGGTGGCATATATGCTACCGCAATATCAGTGTTTTCATTATTTTCATTAATTACCTCCACTGCTATAATTTCTGCTATATTGTTTTGTAAATCTATCATTTTAACTTTTAATTTAGTGTGTGTAATGATTAATACTCCGCCACCCATCTTGCCCTTCCTATCCCTTCTCCACAAATTATAGTTATCCCATCCCATCACTTCCAGACTCATATATTTATTTATTATGTGTATGTGTGTGCGTGTGTGTGTGGAATGGAGTGGGTGTGCCTCTCTGTGTGTGTGGGGGGGGGGGGGATGCCTACTTGAGAGTATGTGTGTACTATTAAACTTCAATGGGGTGAGGTCTCATTAGTATGTTCATATTTATTGAGGTTTAACCCTTTCAGCACCATGACGCCTTTTTCACCTTTAATTCTGGCTAAAATTAGATTACTTTATGCAGTTTAAGAAGGACCTACAGTATGCTAATAAGAGGGTATATTGAGATCACATTTACCCATTTGAGTCTTAAACGTAGATTCCAAACTAAAGAAAATCGTCTAATGGTAACAAAAGTATGATGACTATTACGTAATGGTGGTGAAGGGGTTAAGAGGGGAAGGATGTATGTATTTCCTCCTTTACATATCTTTTTAATATTGTTTTGTTTTTAGTTTCCTCCTTAGACCTCCATCAAGCTTACAAATACACCCCCCTAGGACCCTCCTACAAGATAAATGTGTACATTTTTCGATAGCAAAATGTCTCGGCTGAAGGCCAATTCCTCTTAATTTACAGGTTCGCAATCGCTCGCCAATACAAACTTGACACCTAAATGACACGAACATTCTTAATATTGACAAAGTAATGGGGCGAAAGGTCTTAAAATCGCCCAACTAATGGTCCAAATGTCTTTAAATCTGGAAACTAATGGGGCTAAGCATGAGGAAGAAGGGGGACCAGAAAAATTACCAATCTCCCCTTAATGCCGTGTGGAAACTAGGCAGGATTGTATTGGTAGTGGAATAGCTATATATTTACTTGTTGAGTATTACCTTATGATATTGATCAATGTGGTTACTTTGTTAACCCATACCGTACCAGGGACGTCCCTTTCATTATATTCTGGCGACTATAAGACGATTTTATTCAGCTTGGGAAGGACCTGTTGCAATGATATGGCTTCAAACTATCTCAACTGACCCTTTTTACTACCACAGATCCTTCCGAAGCTGCATAATATCGTCTAAATATAGCTATAATGTAATATAACACACGTCGCTGGTACTCAAAAGGTTAATGTCATCGTTAACACAAATGTCATGATTAATATCTTCAGAACCATGACGACTTTTTACCTTTGATTCTGGCAATAATTCTATGATTTTATGCAGCTTAAGAAGGGCCTATGTTACTAGGAGGGTTTATTGAGATCGTATTTATCCGTTTGAGTCATATAGATAGATTACAAACTAAAGAAAACCGTTGAATGGTAACCAGGATAAGATGAAAATTACATCATGGTAGTGAAGGGGTTAACCCGTCCAGTACCAGTGACGTCCTTTTCATTCTTTTCTGTACCCTATTAGACGATTTTATTCTGCTTAGGAAGGACCTGTGGTAGCTCAAAGAAATGTATGAGTCTCTAGCCTTGTCATTGGTACTGGTACTTCCTAAGCTGAATAAAATCATCCAATAGACGCCAGTTTATAATGGAAAATTACGTCACCGGAACCGCACGGGATAATCAATGTAGTTGTGTGCAACAGTGCAAAGGTGCAATTAAAGATGACTAGGGATTACTTAAGGGGGCCCACCTCTTTTTTTTCCTCTCTCTCTCTCTCTCTGAGTTGTATCCATTCGGCCCCATTCAGCCTACTGTTTTAAGATGTTTATCGCCATCCAAGTGCCGATTTTTTCCTGGCGAGCGGTAGCGAGCCAACATATTTAAAAAACAAAATTGACAGCAGGCTAAATTTTTAAATTTGTCTATAGAATATATTCTCCGGCGAAGCCGGATTTCTCCATACAATGTTGGCGAGCGATAGGAAGAAATCTACAGCTTGATGGGGATAAACTTCTTAAAACAGTGGGCTGCATGGGGCCGAATGGACACAAGCCAAAGAAAGAGAGGTATGGAGAAACAAAAAGCAGGTGACCCCCCTTAAGATAACATTTGCCAAGCCCTGTTTGGCAATGCAGTGGGTGTTGAAATGTTGTGGCGGTGTTTCAGAGTGACGGTGGTTGTGCAATGTACCCAATCACTTGCAACACTGTCAAGGCATAACTCTCTTGATAATAATAGTAATAATAATAATAATAATAATACTAATAATAATAATAATAATGAAAATAATACAAATGATAATAATAATAATAATAATAATAATAATAATAATAATACAAATCAAATTAATAAAAATAATAATAATAATAATCACGGATTTTTTCTGGACCCCCTTCTCTCTCATGTTTAACCCCATCGCTTTTGAAATTTTAAGACGTTCACTCCATTAGTGTGGCGATTTTAAGAATTTTCTCGCTCCATTTCTGTCAATTCTAAGACCTTTCGTGCCATTTAGGTGTCGATTTTTTCTTACCGAGCGGTAGCTAGCTGGTAATATAAGAGGAACCGGCCTTCGGCCGTAACATTTTTCTACCAAAAAATGTGCACATGCATCTTGAAAAGAGGTCTAAGGGGTGTAGTTTTAAGTTTGATGGAGGTCTAGGGAGGAAACTACAAAAATAATATATCGTGTCGATGTATGTATTTATGTATTGTTATGTTACGAGCGGGGTTCGAACCCATAACATAAAGAAACATTCCACTAAACACCACAAAACGAGGACTTATTATTTAGCCTCACAAAATGCGGAAAATATGACTATCAGTTTCAGTCAAGAAGAAGTGGTATGTTAAACTTCCACAAAAACTAGCAACTCTCTTTGCAGTCACTAAAACCTTGGTAGGTGAAAAGATGTGGCAAGTTCATAAAATATCAGTTGATATCAAATGGCTGTTTTAGCCTAAAAACCCCAAAGTTATTCCTTTCTCATCCCTCGTTCAGAATTAGTTATCTTTAGTTACTTTGACTTGGATTTATCCCAACAATCAATAGAATAATATATTAGCATAAAGGTAAAATGTAAAAATTATGTAAAATATAATTATAATTTATTTACATGATTAAATATACACAAGAGTTACTTCTAGTGAAAATATCAAATTTGAGAAACATTGATGTGAAATAATAAAGAAACTCTTAAGAAAAATAATACATAGTTATATAAATACCCTCCAAGAGAGTAAGTGAAAGCAATCAATACACATAGAAAAATCCTAGGCGATACTCATTCAACTCATGGTGATTCTTTTACAAACGAACTCAGGGCAGGTCAGCTTAAGATGGTGGTGGAGAATACACTACTTTGCCGTTACGGTACTAGCGGCTTATATACCCTTAGCGCACCTGGCTCTGATACCAACTTCTCTAACTGTATTAATCTGTGCGGGTGCCCAACCCCGAAAGGGGTTGAAATAGGGGAGCTAGCCCCCCGCCAAAGGCGGCTTTCTAGGGCCTTTCCTAGCTGATGCCGAGAGGATTGGGTTCTAGTCATGTGGTGATGGGCTGGTCTATCAGAGTGAGAACTGAGCGATCTCTGCCATACCCATAGCTTACTCTGACTGTTTCTTTTACTTATTTGTTTTCTAGATCTCAAGTGACGGCGTCTTTTCCGTGGATTGACCTCCCAATATACCAAGATTGGAAGCCAAAGCGTCACATTTTTCCTTTGCCCCTCAACTTTCTCTTCATAATTGCTGAGGGGCACAGGGTCCTGGGTGGGCCTTTGGTTTCCCGGGCGTTTCCGCACCCTCCTAGCTCCCCGCCATGGAGTGGCTTCGGTCACCCAGGCTTTATTGTGGTCGGCAGGGAGGGTTCCGTGGGGGCGCTCGGTTATGGCCTCGGCCTTGCTCGGGGCCTTGGGGCTGTTCGGCCAGGCAGCTTGGGGAACAACAACAACAACAACAACAACAACTGTATTAATCTCAACTTAATATACTTTCTGAATTAAAGTATTACTTTTACCAAGAACTCTTAGGATATATCTTGTAAACATTACTTTGATTAGAAAAGCCAAATACATTATTACCTAGTTATAATCACTATCATTCGTACGTCAGGCAACGAAGAAGAGCAAGGGTTGGAAGAAAGGGGGGGAGAATGAATAGGGTTACGAGTGTAGGACGATAGGGGGTAAAATGGAATGTGAACGAAAGGAGGGTAGTCTGCACGAAGCCTCCCAATACCACCTCACTCGTTTTCGTACCCTCTTGAACAAAAATATCTTCCTATATGAAACTAAGCTGTCTACAGGTCGAATTAATTATACCGGGCTCATAACATTGCATACGATGTTCAATCATAAATAATTAAAGATCGTACCCACCATAACAAGCACAATACCTCAGTTACAACCAGTGACACTTGAATGAAATAGAAATCCCTAACAGTATGTATGTATATATGTATATACTCAGGCACATACCCCATTGCTGTGGGTGACCGACACGAAACAGAGCCTGAACAGAAACAACATTTCAAGTTCCTATTCTCAGGGTCCGGGACCACTTTTGCGTTCCCTTGCCCGTTTCTCTGTCTCATCGAGTAGGAGAATTATACATGAAATGACAAATTTTGAACAAAAAAATAACCATCCCTCCTTAATGGAGCCCACCTCGCTTGTTTTATCTTTCTCTCCCTCTCTCTTTGGCTTGTATCCATTCGGCCCCATTCAGCCTACTGTTTTAAGACGTTTACCTCCATCCAGGTGTCAATATTTTCCTGGCGAGCGGTAGCGAGCCAGCATATATATTTTTAGTTTTGACAGCAAGCTAAATTTGTAAATTTTTCGATAGAAAAATGTCTCCGGCGAAGTCGGATTTCTCTGTACAATGCTGGCTCGCTATTGCTCGCCAGGAAGAAAGCTACACCTGGATGGAGATAAACGTCTTAAAACAGTTGGCTGAATAGGGCCGAATGGATACAAGCCGGGGAAAGAGGGAAAAGGAGAGAAAGATAAAAAGAAGCCGGTGACCCCCCTTAATGATGAACTATTTTTACAGGTGTACCAGGTAGCGTGGAGAGTTGTCTGGTGGTGGAACAGCGTGTCTCCTCCCTCACCGTGTCCTGTTCTCCAGGGTTCGATGGGGGCCTCACTCAACGATTCCTGGCCCTCGTGAGTACTCCGTGTGCTTTAGTTGAGTTGGGGGTGGATTTTTGTTTATTTTCCGATTTCTTATCTTCTCCATTTTCTTCTTTGCCTCCGCTTGTCTTTTCTTTTTATTTTTCTTATGTTATGTTCTTTTATCTTATTTTTTGTTATGTTATTTTATGATATTCTCCTTCTCTTCTCTTCTCTTCTCTTCTATTTTTAACTTGTTTATTCTTCTCTGTATTTTGTGTGTTTTGGTTGAGTTGGGGATAGGGAGTTTTGTATTTTCCGTTTTCTTCTTTTCTCTGTTTTTTTCTCTTTGCCTTATTATCTCTTCTCTGTTCTTTTCTTTTTTGTATTTTATTTTATTTTGTTCTCTTATTTTATCTTCTCTTATCTTCTATTCTATTCCCTTCTCTGCTCTTCTCTTATTGTCTCTGTTTTTCTATTCTTCTCTGCACTTTGTTTGTTTTTTGTTGAGTTGGGGTTGGGAGTTTTGTGTTTTCCGTTTTTTTCTCGTCACTTCTCTGCTTTTCTCTTATCTTATCTTATCTCTTCTACTCTGTACTCTTTGTGTTTTTATTGAGTTTGGGGGTGGGCTGTTTCATGTTTTCCGTTTTCCGATCTTCTATCTTCTATTATCTTCTCTTCCCTTCTTCTTTTCTCTTTTCCTGTGTATGTTGTGCGTTGTTATTGGATTTCCTCTCTTCTCCTCTCTTCTATAGTTATTAGTGTTATATTTATTATTATTATTTTTATTATTATCATTATTATTAGGGGTTTGACCCCTACGGGGAACCCCTATTGTAATCATTAAACCCACTTATTCATCCAAATTATTCTTACACGCCGGTTTTTACGCAATAACTCCAGAACCGCTTTTTGGATCAGGATCAAACTTTCACAAGAGGTGCGTTTTTGTATTGGGCAACTTTTGATATGCTAAAGATCCGGTATGGCGGCCAAACAGGTCCGTGGCAGCCGATTTCCCGAAATATTTGACGCCATTTATACCGTCTCTCCCACTCATAGGAAATTATTGGGCTTTGGCATATGGACTCCACTACTAATGCTCCGCAAATGTTATAGAGAAGGTTTTGCTTTTGCACGTGGGTTTTTTTCCCGGCAATCTTGAAAAACCTCTAATTCCACTTAAAATTCCACATCTTAAAAACTACGCCGATGATCAAAGCCATGTTTGCGTAGTTGGATGAGGCTCGCGATTCCGAACGCTTTGATACCAAAAGAATATAAATAGGTGGAATAGTTTGGCCGCAGCATTGAAAACTGTCTATTCTTAAATGACTTTAAAACCGTATTCGCTACCCACACAAAGTTTACCGTCTACAGTCTATAGGCTTCCACGCATCCCCCAGTTATGCTTAATAACATAGTTGATTTATTATTCAGATCTATTATTTTTTTTGTATTTAACTCTCTCAAAACAGTTCGAGTCCCTACGAATTCCTACAATTATTTAGCCAACCTACCTATACATACCTACCCTACCAAATAATAATGATAATTCAAATTTCTTTTTGGTGAATAACAGAGTATTGGCTAAGGTTTTTAAGAATTCCTCCCTTTGCCAAATGCTTTTGTTTAATAACAATGATATGGACCTTCAGAGTTTGACAATTGCCCGTGTGACAGCCTTCACCGAGGAATCTGGTTGAAAATGGGAGTCTGCAGAGACCCAAGTGGCCCACATAAGGCAGATCCCTTTCACACTCAACCCATCTCATAAACGTTACCTGTTATTTAAACTACTTACTATACACCCATGTTATCATATACCTGCAACCAAAACACAATTGTAAGAAATAGGAACATAAGAAAATGGTAGTCTGTAGAGAGCCAATTGGCCCACACAAGATAGATCTTTTTCACACTCAACTGATCTCATAACAACTCTCTCTCATTTATCTCTGTCTTCCTTACATTTATGACATCCTAGTCTTTCTCTCTCTCTCACAAACGAGAACAAAAGAAAACCGGAGTCTGCAGAGAGCTGATTGGCCCACACATGTCAGATCCCTTTCACAACCAACCCATCCCGCACTCTCTCTCTCTCTCTCTCATATTTATCGCTATCTTCCTTACGTTTACATTCTATTCTCTCTCGTCATACTCTCTCTCCCTCACAAATCACACCCAACCCCTCTCGTTCTATCTAATTTCAAGTTGAAGCTCTATTGTTCTTGATCCTATTATAGCACTCGGCCAATCTCTCCCTCTCTCGCTCTTGTTTGTTTTCACAATCTGTTCCTTCTGTAGTTTCTCCATGCCCGATAAGTTAAATGATCTTTTGATATCTGTGACACAGCTTTTGTATCCCCTCAAATAGCAAGCAACGTCTTCAGGGGTTCAAGAGTATTGAATTCTTCCATAAAAAAAATATATATAGTCCGGTTTTTACGCATTAACTCCGGAACTGCTTGTCGGATCAGGACCAAACTTTGACACAAGGTGCATTTTTGTATTGGGCAACTTTTGATATAATATCCAAAATGGTGGCCAATATAATTCATATCGGACGTACTGATCAAATTGTGCATCACACGTGTATTTTCATGAACTCGTTGGCAGCCATCTTGAAAAAATGGCGGCCATCTTGCATTTTTAAGTGGTTTATAAGATTGTGAGACATTTAAAAATTATGGCATGTTTCCAGCAAAGTAAATAACATTAGAATTGGTACCAATATCTTTTATGTTGGACATCTGTGTCATATTTCATGTCAAAATATTATTGCATTGGCGGCCATCTTGAATAATGGCATTTTTAGGTGGCTAACAATTGTTTCTTAAAATATAGCCTCTTGCGAATATTGATGCCAAATTTGGTGTTTGTATCATCATTTGAACGATTCAAGGTAATATCTGCACTTATCCGCCCCACTACTACCAAAAAAAACACTCTCCTTAAGGCCAGTCCAAATCAACAACTCTACCCAAATCAACCAATCAACCCAAATCAACAACTCAAACCAAATCAACCAATCAACAAAAATTAACCTCGCAGCCTAATTCAACAACAAATTAACTTAAATCAACCAATCAACCTCTAAGCCAAAATCAACCACACAACCCAAATTAACCAATCAACCCAAATCAAATTATCAACACATATCTACCACTCAACCCAAATCAACAGATCAACCACTCAACCCAAATCAACCACTCAACCCAAATAAACCAATCAACCCAAGTAAAATCAACCATTCAATCAAAATCAACCACTTAATCAAAATCAAACCATTTCAACCACCCAAGTCAAATCAACCACCCAACCCTAATCAACTAGTTTATTCTTATTGATCCCACTCGGTAGCCTATTCCACATATCTACAACTCTGTTACCAAATAAATAGAGGCAAATCCCTTACACAGCCAATCTCTCTCTCGCTCATGTTTGTTTGCACACTGGTATACAAATGAGGCAGATCCCTTACACATGCAACCAAGATGAAAATGGGAGCCTGCAGAGAGACCCTTTCACACCCAACCCATCTCGTCCTATCAAATGTTATGTTGAAGCTCTACTGTTATTGATCCCACTATAGCACTCGGTAGCCTATTCCACATATCCACAACTCTTTTACCAAGCGAATAGAGGCAGATCCCTTACACAGCCAATCTCTTTCTCTCTCGCTCTTGTTTGTTTGCACACCGGTACAAATGAGGCAGATCCCTTACACATGCAACCAAGATGAAAATGGGAGTCTGCAGAGAGCCAAGTGGCCCACATAAGGCAGATCCCTTTCATACTCAACCCATCTCATATACGTTACCTGTTATTTACACTACTTACTATACACCCATGTTATCATATACCTGCAACCAAAACACATTTGTAAGAAATAGGATCGTAAGAAAATGGGAGTCTGTAGAGGGCCAATTGGCCCACACAAGACAGATCCTTTTCACACCCAACCCATCTCATAAAAACTCTCTCCCATTTATCTCTGTCTTCCTTACATTTATGACATCCTAGTCTCTCTCTCTCTCTCTCACAAATGAGAACATAAGAAACCGGAGTCTGCAGAGATTGGCCCACACATGTCAGATCCCTTTCACACCCAACCCATCCCGCGCTCTCTCTCTCTCTCTCTCATATTTATTGCTATCTTCCTTACGTTTACGACATCCTATTCTCTCTTGCCATACTCCCTCTTTCTCCTTCACAAATGAGAACATAAACAAAAATAAGAAAACGGGAGTCTCCAGAGCTGATTGACCTACACATGGCAGATCCTTTTCACACCCAACCCATCTCGTTCTATCTAATTTCAAGTTGAAGCTCTATTGTTCTTGATCCCATTATAGCACTCGGTAGCCCACATATCTACAACTCTGTTACTAAACGGATAGAGGCAGATCCCTTTTACAGCCAATCTCTGCCTCTCTCGCTCTTGTTTGTTTGCACAATCTGCTCCTTCTGTAGTTTCTCCATGCCCGATAAGTTAAATGATCTTTTGATATCTGTGACACAGCATTTGTATCCAACACAATACCCTGCTTGCAAAACCGTCGAACCCCGGACAACGTTGCTTGCAACTTTAATTAGGGGTTCGTCCCCTACGGGGAACCCCTATTGTAATCATTAAACCTGGGATTTCATCCAAATTCTTCTTACGCGCCGGTTTCGACGCAATAACTCCAGAACCGCTTTTTGGATCGGGAGCAAACTTTCACAAGAGGTGCGTTTTTGTAATGGGCAACTTTTGATATGCTAAACATCCGGCATGGCGGCCAAACAGGCCCGTGGCAGCCGATTTCCCGAAAAACTTAACGCCTAAATACCGTCTCTCCCACTCACAGGAAACGACTGGGCTTTGGCATACGCACTCCCCTACTAATGCTCCGCAAATTTTATAGAGAAGGTTTTGCTTCTGCACGTGGGGTTTTTTCCGGCAATCTTGAAAAAAACTCGAATTCCACTTAAAATTCCACATCTTGAAAACTACGCTGATGATCAGAGCCATGCTTGTGTAGTTGGGTGAGGCTCGCGATTCCGAACGTTTTGATACCAAAAAAATATAAATGGGTGGAATAGTTTGGCCGCAGCATTGAAAACTGTCTATTCTTAAATTACTTTAAAACCGAATTCGCTACCCACACAAAGTTTACCGTCTACAGTCTATAGGCTTCCACGCATCCCCCAGTTTTGCTTAATAACATAATCTCTTTATTATTCAGATCTATCATTTGATTTTGATTTAAATCTCTCAAAACCGTTCGAGTCCCTACGAATTCCAGCAATTATTTAGCCAACCTACCTATACATACCTACCCTACCAAATAATAATGATAAATTCAATTTCTTTTTGGTGAATGACAGAGTATTGGCTAAGGTTTTTAACAATTCCTCCCTTTGCCAAATGCTTAGTTTAATAACAATGATATGGACCTTTAAAGTTTTGGCAATTGCACGTGTGACTCGTATTTTAACCCTCCTAAAGTGTTACCATGAAATACCGCTAGATCCTTTCTCAAAAGTCGCTAGCATGTTGCTACATAGACAAACAATGTTAGGATAATGCTGCAATTTCTAAAGAGTTTTGGTTTGTTTGTTTTGCAAATTTTACAATGTAGTATGACTAGAATGTCTGAAATGTTCAAATTATCCCTAGTTAATGTCTTTAGATATAAAAGAAATGGCTGCTAGATTGAAGTAAATAGCTCTACATTTAGCGGTAATATGTAGCTTTACAACTGGCAACACTGCAACCAACACCTCCCTCCCACCCTCCCAGTATGTCTCCACAAAATACCGCTAGATCCTTTCTCAAAAGTCGCTAGCATGTTGCTACATAGTCAAACAATGTTAGAATAATGCTGCAATTTCTAATGAGTTTTGGTTTGTTTGTTTTGCAAATTTTACAATGTAATATGACTAGAATGTCTGAAATTTTTAAATTATCCCTAGTAAATCTCTCTAGATATGAAAAAATTGCCTCTAAATTGAAGTAAATAGCTCTACATCTAGCGGTAATATGTAGCGATACAACTGGCAACACTGCCTACAGTAAGTGTTACCCCAAAACACCGCTAGATCCTTTCTCAAAAGTCGCTAGCACGTTGCTACATAGTCAAACAATGATAGAACAATGCTGCAATTCCTAAAGAGTTTTGATTTGTTTGTTTTGCAAATTTTACAATGTAATATAACTAGAATGTCTGAAATTTTCAAATTATCCCGAGTAAATGTCTCTAGATATGAAAAAATTGCTACTAAGCTGAAGTAAATATAGCTCTACATCTAGCGGTAATATGTAGTGGTACAACTGGCCACACTGCCTACAACTACCCTCTCATCACCAATGATTATGCTCGCTGAGGTTTGTATTTGCTTATCTTATCCTGTGTATAAATGTAACCCTTACACATGTTTCTATTAAATAATGACATTAAACAGGATTCATGATTTAAATACAAGGCTAGATATTTATCGGAAGTACGTATTTACCTTCGGAAAGCTAAAATATAATGTTTACACATATGGGATAGGGAGGAGGGAAGGAGGTATAAGGGGTGGACCGATGGAAGGGAAGAGAACCCCGATATACGAGATACATAGCTTCATATGCGCGTATTGATCACTTTCATGCTATTATGTATGCATACAGAAGTAGCAGGACACATATGTCAAGAGTGAACACCAATAACTTAATCCATACACAGTAAAAAAGACGGAAATAATATCGTACATACGAAGTGATGGAATGGGGATGGGGGGGAGTGTGTATGATAATGTAAACAGGACAGTTCGTCGCTAGATAGGCGTGTGTGTGCTTGTGTGATGGTCTTGTGTAGCTATGTTTGTGCTTGTTTGAGTGTTGAGTTATCTCTCTCTCTCTCTCTCTCTCTTATTTATCGCTGTCTTCTTTACGATTACGACATACTGTACTAGTGCATGAGAACAGGAAATAGGGAGCCTCGCTCTCTCTCTCACAAATGAGAACATAAGTAAACAGGAGTCTGCAGAGAGCCGATTGGCTATAAGACTCGGTAGCCTATTCCACATATCTACAACTCTGTTACTAAACGAATAGAGGCAGATCCCTTACACACCCAGTCTCTCTCTGTCGCTCGTTTGTTTGCACACCGGTACAAATGAGGCAGATCCCTTACAAGATGAACATGGGAATCTGCAGAGAGACAAGTGGCCCACAAAAGGCAGATCCCTTTCACATACAACCCATTTCATCCATATGACTATCTGATTTTATCTTTAAATTCTCTATTGTTCTTGATCCCACTATAGCACTAGGTAGCCTATTTCACATATCTACGACTCTGTTACGAGAGAGGCAGATCCCTTACACAGCCAATCTCTCTCTTATTTGCACACTGGTACAAAGGAGGCAGATCCTTACACATGATACCAAGATGATAATGGGAGTCTGCAGAGAGCCGGTTGGCCCACACACGGCAGATCCCTTTCACACCCAATCCATCTCGTCTTATCAAATTTTATGTTGAAGCTCTATTGTTATTGATCCCACTATAGCACTTGGTAGCCTATTCCACATATCTACAACTCTTTTACCAAGCGAATAGAGGCAGATCCCTTACACAGCCAATCTCTTTCTCTCTCGCTCTTGTTTGTTTGCACACCGGTACAAATGAGGCAGATCCCTTACACATGCAACCAAGATGAAAATGGGAGTCTGCAGAGAGTCAAGTGGCCCACATACGGCAGGTCCCTTTCACACTCAACCCATCTCATAAACTTTACCTGTTATTTACACTACTTACTATACACCCATGTTATCATATACCTGCAACCAAAACACAATTGTAAGAAATAGGAACATAAGGAAATGGGAGTCTGTAGAGAGCCAATTGGCCCACACAAGACATATTCTTTTCACACCCAACCCATCTCATAAAAACTCTCTCTCATTTATCTCTGTCTTCCTTACATTTATGACATCCTAGTCTCTCTCTCTCTCTCTCACAAATGAGAACATAAGAAAACCGGAGTCTGCAGAGAGTCGATTGACCCACACATGTCAGATCCCTTTCACACCCAACCCATCCCGTGCTCTCTCTCTCTCTCTCATATTTATCGCTATATTCCTTACGTTTACGACATCCTATTCTCTCGCCATACTCCCTCTCTCCTTCACAAATGAGAAAATAAAAAAATAAGAAAACGGGAGTCTCCAGAGCCGATTGACCTACACATGGCAGATCCCTTTCACACCCAGCCCATCTTGTTCTATCTAATTTCAAGTTGAAGCTCCATTGTTCTTGATCCCATTATAGCACTCAGTAGCCTATTCCACATATCTACAACTCTGTTACTAAACGGATAGAGGCAGATCCCTTTTACAGCCAATCTCTCCCTCTCTCGCTCTTGTTTGTTTGCACAATCTGCTCCTTCTGTAGTTTCCCCATGCCCGATAAGTTAAATGATCTTTTGATATCTGTGACACAGCATTTGTATCAAACACAATACCCTGCTTGCAAAACCGTCGAACCCCGGACAACGTTGCTTGCAACTTTAATTAATATTATTATTATTATTTGTATTATTATAATTATTACATATTTTTCTTGTAATACCAGATAGCTTCCACTACCCCTTCTGTGCTTAAATAGATAGATAAATATAACCATTTTAACCATTATAATCCATTTATTGACAAGATCATAATCATTAATGGGGCATTGTATAAGGAAATATATATAATGGTTGTGAAGATATTATATGTTAAAGCATAATATCCATTGGACGGTTCACACAGACTACTGCCTGGCTATACAAATGTAACACAAAAGCAGCAATCGCCCACTTGCGAGTTTCAGGCTATAAGGAAGTTGGAATTTTATTACATTGATATTTAGCAGAATTACCAGCTAAAATGTGGTTGTAGTACATGTATAAATACATACAAATAAATGTGGTTGTAGTACATGTATAAATACATACAAATAAATTCAACATACGTTTTATCCATTAGACATCTATTTTATTATTGTATTTCTGTTAAATAGCGATGTTTACGGCTCCAACTTCCTTATAGCCTGAAACTCACAAGTGGTCAACTAGGGTGTCTAAGTTCTGTCAGGTCGGTAACCAAATTTTGCACTACCCTGCATAATCTGATTGAGCCTCTGAGTACCAGCGACAGGTGTTATATTGTATGCTAGCTATATGTAGACGATAGTATGCCGCTTAGGAAGGATCTGTGGTAGTTCCAAGGGTTGGCGGAGATAGTTTGAAGCCTTATTCATTGCTAGAGGGCCTACCTAAGCTGAATTAAATCGTCTAAGAGTTGCCAGAATATGATGGAAAGGACGTCTCTGGTACTGAAGGGGTTAATTAATTTCACTCACAACACCAAACACCACCCAATGAAATGTATGAAAACATGTGCTCTACCCGGGATTCGAACCTGGGTTACCACACACAGATCTATAAAACATGTGCTCTACCCGGGATTCGAACCTGGATTACCACACACAGATCTATAAAACATGTGCTCTACCCGGGATTCGAACCTGGGTTACCACACACAGATCTATAAAACATGTGCTCTACCCGGGATTCGAACCTGGATTACCACACACAGATCTATAAAACATGTGCTCTACCCGGGATTCGAACCTGGATTACCACACACAGATCTATAAAACATGTGCTCTACCCGGGATTCGAACCTGGATTACCACACACAGATCTATAAAACATGTGCTCTACCCGGGATTCGAACCTGGATTACCACACACAGATCTATAAAACATGTGCTCTACCCGGGATTCGAACCTGGATTACCACACACAGATCTATAAAACATGTGTTCTACCCGGGATTCGAACCTGGATTACCACACACAGATCTATAAAACATGTGCTCTACCCGGGATTCGAACCTGGATTACCACACACAGATCTATAAAACATGTGCTCTACCCGGGATTCGAACCTGGATTACCACACACAGATCTATAAAACATGTGCTCTACCCGGGATTCGAACCTGGATTACCACACAGATCTATAAAACATGTGCTCTACCCGGATTCGAACCTGGATTACCACACACAGATCTATAAAACATGTGCTCTACCCGGGATTCGAACCTGGATTACCACACACAGATCTATAAAACATGTGTTCTACCCGGGATTCGAACCTGGATTACCACACACAGATCTATAAAACATGTGCTCTACCCGGGATTCGAACCTGGATTACCACACACAGATCTATAAAACATGTGCTCTACCCGGGATTCGAACCTGGATTACCACACACAGATCTATAAAACATGTGCTCTACCCGGGATTCGAACCTGGATTACCACACACAGATCTATAAAACATGTGCTCTACCCGGGATTCGAACCTGGATTACCACACACAGATCTATAAAACATGTGCTCTACCCGGGATTCGAACCTGGATTACCACACACAGATCTATAAAACATGTGCTCTACCCGGGATTCGAACCTGGATTACCACACACAGATCTATAAAAACATGTGCTCTACCCGGGATTCGAACCTGGATTACCACACACAGATCTATAAAACATGTGCTCTACCCGGGATTCGAACCTGGATTACCACACACAGATCTATAAAACATGTGCTCTACCCGGGATTCGAACCTGGATTACCACACACAGATCTATAAAACATGTGCTCTACCCGGGATTCGAACCTGGATTACCACACACAGATCTATAAAACATGTGTTCTACCCGGTATTCGAACCTGGATTACCACACACAGATCTATAAAACATGTGCTCTACCCGGGATTCGAACCTGGATTACCACACACACAGATCTATAAAACATGTGCTCTACCCGGGATTCGAACCTGGATTACCACACACAGATCTATAAAACATGTGCTCTACCCGGGATTCGAACCTGGATTACCACACACAGATCTATAAAACATGTGCTCTACCCGGGATTCGAACCTGGATTACCACACACAGATCTATAAAACATGTGCTCTACCCGGGATTCGAACCTGGATTACTACACACAGATCTATAAAACATGTGCTCTACCCGGGATTCGAACCTGGATTACCACACACAGATCTATAAAACATGTGCTCTACCCGGGATTCGAACCTGGATTACCACACACAGATCTATAAAACATGTGCTCTACCCGGGATTCGAACCTGGATTACCACACACAGATCTATAAAACATGTGCTCTACCCGGGATTCGAACCTGGATTACCACACACAGATCTATAAAACATGTGCTCTACCCGGGATTCGAACCTGGATTACCACACACAGATCTATAAAACATGTGCTCTACCCGGGATTCGAACCTGGATTACCACACACAGATCTATAAAACATGTGCTCTACCCGGGATTCGAACCTGGATTACCACACAGATCTATAAAACATGTGCTCTACCCGGGATTCGAACCTGGATTACCACACACAGATCTATAAAACATGTGCTCTACCCGGGATTCGAACCTGGATTACCACACACAGATCTATAAAACATGTGCTCTACCCGGGATTCGAACCTGGATTACCACACACAGATCTATAAAACATGTGCTCTACCCGGGATTCGAACCTGGATTACCACACACAGATCTATAAAACATGTGCTCTACCCGGGATTCGAACCTGGATTACCACACACAGATCTATAAAACATGTGCTCTACCCGGGATTCGAACCTGAATTACCACACACAGATCTATAAAACATGTGCTCTACCCGGGATTCGAACCTGGATTACCACACAGATCTATAAAACATGTGCTCTACCCGGGATTCGAACCTGGATTACCACACACAGATCTATAAAACATGTGCTCTACCCGGGATTCGAACCTGGATTACCACACACAGATCTATAAAACATGTGCTCTACCCGGGATTCGAACCTGGATTACCACACACAGATCTATAAAACATGTGCTCTACCCGGGATTCGAACCTGGATTACCACACACAGATCTTAAACACTCAAATCATTACACCATCAAGACAGTTATTGATTAAGGAGATAATGCTTTTGCTTGGTATATATATGTATATATTTTATAAATGTATTTAGTTTCCTCGCTAGACCTCCATCAAGCTTAATAAAACACCCCCTAGACCCCCCTTCAAGATAAATGTGTACATTTTTCGATAGAAAATTTTCCCAGCCTTGGTTCCTCTTAAAACTACAGGCTCGCTATCGATCGCCAGGAAAAGATCGACACCTAAATGGCACGAAAGGTCTAGAAGTTGACAACGAAATGGGGCGAAAGGTATTAAAATCGCCAAACTAATGGAAGAAACGTCTTAAAATCTAAAAACTAATATGCTAAACACGAGGGAGAAGGAGGTCCATAAAAAGCGAGTAGTACCCCCTTAAGTACAGACTATACATGATCACACATCAGATTTTAAAAACTCAAACTTTAATTTACTTTTTATAAGAAACTTCAACTACGGATACTCAATGGATATTCAGGAATGGAATATGTACTCGATAGAAAAAAATGTCCCAGCCGAAAGCCAGTTCCTCCAAAATTACAGGCTCGCTATCGCTCATCAGGACAAACATGGACAGAGAGAGAGAGTGAGAGAGAGAGAGAGAGAGAGATAGAGATTGTGCTTGTAGCCCTTAATGACAATAGAGGAAAGGAAACTAGGGTAAGCTCGTTGTCATCAAGGGTAGTAATTTCCACTACGGCAGCGTAAGCAGATTTAATTCGTTTAAGGGGGTACTACTCGCTTTTTGTGGACACCCTTCTGCCTCATGTTTAGTATAATAGTTTTGAGATTTTAAGACGTTCCTTCCATTTGTTTGGCGATTTTAATACCTTTCGCCCCATTTCGTTGTCAATTTCAAGACCTTTCGTGCCACTTAGGTGTCGATCTTTTCCTGGCAAGCAATAGCGAGCCTGTCATTATAAGAGGAACCGGCCTTCGGCCGGGAAATTTTTCTATCAACAAATTTACACATTTATCTTGAAGGGGGGTCTAGAGCGTGTTTTTTTAAGCTTGATGAAGGTCAAGCTAGAAAACTAAACAAAATATTTAAAATATATACATACATAGACCAAAAACCAAGCAGTATCCCCTTAATCAAAGCAGATTGTGATATTAATCTCTTTACTCCGAAAGCGGGCAAAAAATCATGACCTTAATGAAAAAATACTTCTTTGTTATCATCAGCAAAGAAAGATTCATGAACCTTTGATTATATTGCACCAAGGGAAATTACAGTATATACGGAATAAAGGTAACCCCATATTCTTCCATATCATATAATCTCTAAAATTTGTGCTGCATCGTAAATATTCTAAATTAATCAGTGAATATTTAATTACTGCCATTTTATTAGCGTTTTCCATTGAGTGTATGCAGATTTAATTGCATTTGTAAACGTGAGCCTAGAATATAAAGTGTTACACCCATTTGAAACCATCTGCACAAGGGACTGGAGTTCTCGAAAAGGGGCTCCAGTCCTGACGTTATTCTTGACTTACAGTGTGCTGGCATAATAATCCAGAGGGGTTGATAGCCACTGAAGTCGTATGTTAACTAACTAACCCATCTGAAGTTGTGAAGCCTCTGAGATTGTACGACTTTACAACAGGGAGAGATATGGCTATAATAGATACACGGTTTTACGAACACAAATGAAGTAATCAAGATTCCAGTTATTGTTAATTAGTGGCATTCCAATTCGCTACATAAGAGTATACACTCAAAGAAATAAAAACATTAGATTTTTTTCAAAACTCCAATAAGGGTTAAAATAACAGAAAACACTCGAAAACATTCAGAAGTGAAAGAGAAAGAGAGTAATATAGAGTTACATACAGTAGATACCCAGATACACAAACTGCACAGACCTTCCGGTCTCGGCTAGGCAGTACGGGTTTAATGCTAGAATAGAATATGCTACAAAGTGGAAGGCAAGGAAAGCAAAGCAATAGGCTCTTTACCCACCCACCACTCCTTCCGACCATTAGTCGGCATGAAATTTAGTTGAGGAAACAAGGCCCCCAGCGGAATGAGAACAATTTATACTGGGATATTCATAGTAAAGAACGAAGTTGAGAAATATATACTACTGTCGCTTAACTTATTTTTTGTTTTAACCTATATTATTCCAACCTCCTCAAAATGGATGTCAAGACTCCTTTTGAATGTGTGAATTGTTTTACATTGTCCCACTTTCTCTGGCAGTCTGTTCCACTCGTTGACCACACTGTAGGTTGAAGAAGTGCTTTGTGACATCGAGATTCACCCTCAAAGGTTTTTAATTTCATTCCATTTCCCCGAGTTAATGAACTATTATTATCAATTTTAAAAAGTGAATCTACATCAATGTTTTCAAAGTCCTTTAATATCTTGAAACACTCGATTAATTGACCTCGCAATCTTCTTTTCGTAAGTGAAGACAATTATTATTAATTTAATCTTTCATGGTATGATTTATTTCTTAGTGACGATATCAACTTAGTAGCTGTACGCTGCACCGACTCGAATTTCTCAATGTCCTTCAAGATGGGACCTCACTATGCTTTTAAATAACGGTACTATAATGTTCTAATTTTATATAAGTGAGAGATAGATAGATAGATAGACAGAGAGAGAGAGTATGAGAAATTGCAAATTAAGGTGAAAGGCAAAACAGAAGTTGAGCTGCATGACAACTAACAAAATAATAGTCTCAGGATGCACCCGCGGAGAAATATATCACACGTAAGGCGGTGTCACACGAGCGCATTTTCCGGCAATTTTCGATGAGCAAGTCTTTTCTCTTACTACTTTGAGGCTCATTTGCATTGGAATCGGAAATTAGATCGAAGGTAGATTGTGTTGGGTGGTTTAATTTTTACGTAACTTATATTTCCAAGCTGCCAGACAACAATTACCCGTAAAAATTGGCGGAAAAATCGCTCGTGTGACACCGCCTTAACTCTAGAAACATTAGGGCGGTATCACACGAGCGCTTTTTCCGGCAATCTTTTAAGAGCAAGTTGTGTTTGCATTATTTCGTACCTTAATTCTTTACATTGCTTTCGGGAAATGGACCGAAAGCACACTATGTTTCGTGGTTTAAGGGGAGATTTTACATCCCATCGCTGCCACCAATGAAATGCTGGGTGTGAAGGGAATTTAGCCCTCCCGAAAATCCCCAGGCCGAGTGGCCTGCCTGGCGCAGGTTTGAACCCTGGTTAGGGGCCTCAGTAGGTTTTACCAGACTCGCACACTAACCGACTGTACTACCACGGACGTAAAATAGGAGAGAAACCTTATTTCTTTCTCCTTGCAAGAACCAGGCGATAGTCTCGTAGTGATTGGGGGTTTATTAGACTTCGCCACCAACGACTATTTAACGCTATCCCAGACGTCAATTCGGGTATAGTTTTGTGGTTGCGAGATTTTTGCGGGTACAGGTTATTACAGGGGTAGTGCTTGGTATTTGGCCTAAGTATAAATTTATTATTTTATTTTTGAGTTTCCTCGCTAGACCTCCATCAAGCTTAGAAAAACACCCCCTAGACCCCCTTTCCAGATAAACTTGTGTATATTTCGGTAGAAAATTGTACACATTTATTTCGGTAGAAAATTGTACACATTTATCTCAAAAGGGGGTCTTGTGGGTATTGTGTTAAGCTTGATGGAATGCTTGGGGAGCAAACTAAAATGTATCCTTAAGACTAATATAATTTTAATTCTGAAGTTACCAGACGAAAATTGCTCCAAAATATTGCCGGAAAAAACGGTCGTGTGACACCGGCTCGTGACATAGAAACAAGAACAGTAAACAAAATAATTTAGATTTTCCACTTTGCATACTACAATCCATTTCACATACAAACATATAAAAATGCTTTCAAATTCCCTATATTGTAGTATAATTTCCTGAGAATCATCTCTTGCTGCCTCGTAACATAATTATATTCAGTTCTCCCGAATTAAATAACTTTACGTAACATCATATCTCTCCTGATATATAATGTGTTCTGTTTTACATATTCTGTATGTAAAAAAAAAAAAAAAAAATGTAATAATAAATACATACAAGTGTTGAAAAGTGCGTATTAACCCCTTGTATTATATTCTAGCAACTGTTAGACGATTGTACGCAGTTTATAAAGGGCCTCCACCAACTAACATGCTTCTAACTATCTCACTTAACCCGTTTTACTAACATAGATCCTTCGTAAGCTTCATTAAATCGTTTAAATAGAGCTATGATAAAATTAAAGACATCGCTGGTACTGAAACACATGCACACAGGACATTGATGTATTCTTCCAACATCTACCTCTTTTTGGTTGATTAAGGGAGCCCATCTCGCTTTTTTTCTCTTTCTCTCCCTCTCTCCTTGGCTTGCATCCATTCGGCCCCATTCAGCCTACTGTTTTAAGATGTTTACCTCCATCAAGGTGTCAATATTTTCCTGGCGAGCGGTAGCGAGCCAGCATATATATTTTTTTGTTATGACAGCAAGCTAAATTTGTACACTTTTCT
The DNA here is from genome assembly GCA_032716605.1 of Paralithodes platypus. Taxonomy (NCBI): domain Eukaryota; kingdom Metazoa; phylum Arthropoda; class Malacostraca; order Decapoda; family Lithodidae; genus Paralithodes; species Paralithodes platypus. The sequence continues at coordinate 2,330,892 of CM064555.1, forward strand.
CTCTCTCTCTCTCTCTCTCTCTCTCTCTCTCTCTCTCTCTCTCTCTCTCTCTCTCTCTCTCTCTCTCTCTCTCTCTCTCTCTCTCTCTCTCTCTCTCTCTCTCTCTCTCTCTCTCTCTCTCTCTCTCTCTCTCTCTCTCTCTCTCTCTCTCTCTCTCTCTCTCTGTCTCTCTCTCTCGCTGTCCCATTAATTCCCGAATTTATTTTATGTTTCCATTCATCACAACATTTAGATTCCACTTTGTCTATGCTAACATCATACCACTATTTATATGTTTTTCATTCTCTTCATGTGACATCATATCTGACATTCTCATTCGCTTCTCATTATTTGTTTCCAATAAGTTTTGTGATTTCCTCATTATATCCTGTTTTTTATTTTAGTCTCATTTACTTTACATCTCATTCATCTGTTTTCCCATGTTCACTTATATTTGGTCACGGTGATGGTTTCTTACTTATTCATTACTTAGTCATTATTTAATCAGTATATACTTAGTCATTACTTATTTATGCCATAGCTCCCTCTCCTTCTCTCTTGTGTTATTCTTCTTGCCAGCATTTGTTTTTTGTATTTTCAAAGTTTTTTCGTGTGTTCCTTCGCGTTTTGCTTTCAATTCAGTTTATTGAATTTGCTCTCCATCCAAAAAAAAAAACAACGATTCTCTCTCTCTCTCTCCCACCCCAAGGTAATTTTTCTTCCTCTTCGCTTTAGTTCTTTCGTATTTTTATATTTTCGTCTCACCGGCTGCATTCCTCTTCCAAATATGTTTCCTCTCTCGGGCTTTCCTTCTTTTTAAATTGAATTCTCGCCGACCTCTTTTTTTTTTTATTTATTTGGGTACATGTTTGCCCTCACTTCCACACACCCACACACACCCACCCACCCACCCACCCACCCACCCACCCACCCACCCACCCACCCACTCTCTCTCTCTCTCGCTTTATTTGTACCTGGATCTACTTTCCTTTCCTTCCATTATAATCCATATTCCTCTACTACATTAAGGATTTTTTCCATCCTCTTTTTTCTTTGCTTTTTTTTTTTTTTTGGTATCCATTGCATCTCTTTACCTTACTCTCGAGAATTCTATCTTGTTTTAACCCCCTCCTTAGTATTTTCTGCTTCTCTTAGTATCCGTTATTAATTTATTTGTGTTGTCTCCTTTGCATTGCTCTCTATTTGTGGTGTTTTCTCTTAATGTATTCTATGTATTTATTTATCCTTCCTCTATCTCTTTTTTTCTTGTTATGTTTGTATATATCCGCCTACATGACTTTCTTATTGTTGTTGTTGTTGTTGTTGTTTATCCTGCCCTTCTATTTCTATACCTGCATGCCTCTGTATATTTCAGGTTTTTCATGTCTGTTTGTTTGCGTTTCACCCTTTGTGTTTAATTATATTGACGTATCTGTTCTTTGTTATTCTCACCTTTACCCCTTTAATTTTATGTTTGTTCCCTCTCAAATCCATCACCCCTTCAGAGCACCACTCACATATTTTCTTTTCCTCCTTTCTTTCCTTATGTGTTTTTTATGTTTTCCCGTTTTCTGTTCCCATGTATTGCTGTGCCTGTTTTATTTTATTCTCACCTTTACCCCTTTCTATCTTATGTTTGTTTCCCCTCAAATCCATCACCCCTTCAGAGCACCACTCACATATTTTATTTTATTCCTTTCTTTCCTTCTGTTTGTTTATGTTTTCCCGTTTTCTGTTTCCATGTATCGCTGTATCTGTTTTCTTTTATTCTCACCTTTACCCCTCTCTATTTTATGTGTGTTTCCCTTCAAATCCTCCACCCCTTCAGCGCATCACACACATAGCCTCTTTTCCTGTTTTTGTTATTGTTCTGTTTGTTTATGTTTTCTCGTGTTCTGCTTCCATGTATCACTGTATCTGTTTTCTTTTATTCTCACCTTTACCTCTCTCTATTTCATCTTAGTGTCCCCTTAAATTCGCCACCCCCTTCCGCGTACAACTCACATATTCTCTTTGGCTCCCTCTCATTTTCCTTTCCTTTTCATGTGCCTTAGATCACCCTTTTCGCTTCAATATTGCCCCAGTTTTCAGCACGACATTTTTCGAGATGCGTTTTCCCTTTCCAAAAACTTAATCTGACTCTAAAATTGCATTCATTAATTTGCAGCGTGATTTTTCTCAGCTGCGTTCTTTCTCTGTCGATCTGATTTGAATATTTGTATTTTTGTTAATATACTGTATGCTTGTTTCACAGTGATTTTCGAGCCATAGTCTATTCATTATATATAGGCCAAAAATCTTGACCTGTTTCCTCTGTGACTCATGTCCTATGTGACTCAATCAGGGCTAGAGCGAATGGGTTGTACATTTCCACACCAATTCCCGCTGACCCTTCCCATAAGGTAGAAATATGAGCTCGGTTACTCTATTCATTTGTACGTCCTTTTGTTTTTATGGTGGTTACTATTAGACACTTTTATTTAGGCTAAGCGGACCCTATAGTAATTATCCCTGTTAACTAAAACAGATCCTTTCTAAATTGAATACAATTGTTAAAATATAGCTAGAATAAGGAAAACGTCACTATGCCCTATTCTAAGTATGTGGGCTAAAACTATTGAACAATAAATTCTAAGCTCCAAAGGAGTTTGAGCAAATGGGTTGTATATTTCCACACCTATTACATGGCTGACTCTTCCCAAATGGTAGAAATAATAGCTCCATTACTCTAGTTGTTTATTAGTAATACAGCTTAACCCTTTCATTACCGGGAACGTATTTTTCACTTGATGTCAGCTAGATTTAGACGATGTTATAAAGCTCAGGAAGGACATAATAATTATATGGTAGCTACAAGGATTAATTGAGATAGTCGGTAGTTTTTTTATTGGTAGACGTCCTTCCCAGGCTGAATAATATCGTCTAATAATTGCCAGAATGTAATGAAAAGACGTCATCGGTACTGAAGGGGTTAATGTTCAAGAGTTTTGGCCTACTTACTTGGAATAGTATATAGTACCGAGAGGGACAACGGCGAAAATACTAGTGTTGTTCCAAAAAAATAGCTATAAGATGGAAGTAGTGTTAGGGGATATAGGTGTAATAGAACAATAGAGATGTAGGGAACAAGGTGTCAGACTCGTATGGGCCAATAGAGATGTAGGGAACAAGGTGTCAGACTCGTATGGGCCAATAGAGATGTAGGGAACAAGGTGTCAGACTCGTATGGGCCAATAGAGATGTAGGGAACAAGGTGTCAGACTCGTATGGGCCAATAGAGATGTAGGGAACAAGGTGTCAGACTCGTATGGGCCAATAGAGATGTAGGGAACAAGGTGTCAGACTCGTATGGGCCAATAGAGATGTAGGGAACAAGGTGTCAGACTCGTATGGGCCAATAGAGATGTAGGGAACAAGGTGTCAGACTCGTATGGGCCAATAGAGATGTAGGGAACAAGGTGTCAGACTCGTATGGGCCAATAGGTTTTCTGCAGATTTCCATAGTTCTTATGGTCATATGTTGGGTGGGCCGAGTTAGTGGGCTGAGTTGGTTGTGGGTGGGCCAAGTTGGATGTGGGTGGGCCGAGTTAGCTGGTCGAGTTGGTTGTGGGTGGGCCGAGTTGGATGTGGGTGGGCCGAGTTAGCTGGTCGAGTTGGTTGTGGGTGGGCCGAGTTGGGGATGGGCCGAGATGACCCTACCCCTTCTAAAATTCAGTTTTAATATATAAGTGGAATTTATGCTGTATCTTATTCTGCTGCAGTTTCGTGTCATCTCTTTTCCACTTTTTGTTTTATGTGTATGAAGGAGACAAAAGGCAGGTTGTCTGTAACAAGTGTCTTCCCCAAAGCCAAAAGAGTGACAGAGCGCCATATTCAAGGGATGTTATGGGGATGGGCGTTTTTTTTATGGTCTCCCATTTTCTTGATTTTTACCTCAATGAGTTTTCAGATTTTATGACGTTCGGCCCTAAACAGCTAATTTCTCGATATTTAATGGAAAAATATGAAAATACTAAATCTCTACATCATAGTAAGACCAAGTTTATATAATTAGCACCATGTTTCACACCAAAATCATCATAATAACTGAGAAATCTTGATGGGAACTTTGCAATTTACTGACAGTTGAAAAGAAACAGAGTATAGAGTAATCCACCTAATATTTCTACCATTTGGGAAGAAAACCCTCCCCTTAACACTCCACGAGCGTGTAGGTCGGTAACTTCTACTACCTGCCAAGCGGGTGGTTTTACCCTAAACGAGCTTATTTCCGTGCTCTTTATCATGCATAAACAAGAGCCAGAGCTTAATACAATTATGTATCCCTGAAAGGGCGATAATTGAGCTTTCCAATGATACCAGAACCATTCTACGACCACGCGTTCTCTTGCAACGATCGTGCAACACGAAGGAAAATTCCCTAAAATACGGTAATTTCCTTACATAATTCCCTGTGTAGCGAGGTAGTGAGTGTGGATGTGTGTGGAGGGGAGAGCAGTTGCCGCGCGGGAGCCGGGCCGAACGGTCAGAGCCGACCAACGCTCCTCCCACCACTCGTCTCTCTCTCAGAGCCAATTATTGCTCAAAATTGCACACCGCCTTAAGTCGGTCCCCGCCACGTATTCTCTAGACCGCCTTAAGTCCGGCCCCACCAATAAGGGGTTAAGACATGTTCTATACCAATTTTACACATTACTGAAGGGTTAAGACACGTTTTATACCACTTTTTCCAGGTTCAGGAGCCAGTAAGGGCTAAAATACGTTATATGACACGTTTACACGTTACTAAACGGGTTCATACACGTTCTATACCACTTTTACACATTACCGAAGGGTTTATACACGTTCTATACCACTTTTACATGTTACTGAAGGGTTCATACACGTTCTATACCACTTTTACACATTACCGAAGGGTTTATACACGTTCTATACCACTTTTACATGTTACAGAAGGGTTTATACACGTTCTATACCACTTTTACATGTTACCGAAGGGTTTATACACGTTCTATACCACTTTTACATGTTACTGAAGGGTTCATACACGTTCTATACCACTTTTACACATTACCGAAGGGTTTATACACATTCTATACCACTTTTACATGTTACTGAAGGGTTCATACACGTTCTATACCACTTTTACATGTTACTGAAGGGTTCATACATGTTCTATACCACTTTTACATGTTACTGAAGGGTTCATACACGTTCTATACTACTTTTACATGTTACTGAAGGGTTCATACACGTTCTATAAAACTTTTACACATTACTGCAGGGTTAATACACGCTTTATACCACTTTTACATGTTACTAAAAGGGTTCATACACGTTCTATGCCACTTTTAGATGTTACTGAAGGGTGCATAAACGTTATATGCCACCTTTACACATTACTGCAGGGTTAATACACGCTTTATACCACTTTGTTTCAGGTTCAGGAGCCAGGAAAGGTTGAAAATACGGTCTATGCCACTTTTACACGTTACTAAAAGCGTTCAGACACGTTCTATAATTATAAACTTCTATACCACATTTTTCCAGGTTCAGGAGCCCGGCAGTGAACGTGTGGTAGCCAACTTGACCTCCGCCTCCCCCAACTTCACCATAGAGGGCCTGGCTGGAGGGTTCGACTACGTGGTGCGGGTGGTGGCTTATAACACTAGAGGAAGATCGCCGCCATTCACGCTGGACAGGTTCTCACTCAAGGTGGCCGAGAATAGGATGGGTGAGTGGCTAGATGTATTATTCTCTCTCTCTCATATATATATAAAGAGAGAGAGAAAGAGAGAGAGAGAGATACTGTATACATATTCTACTTTATATGTGAATTTTAGCACAAAATGCATGATTCATTAGTTGGTGTATTTGTAATGCGACTGAGGGAAGTGAGTTACCATGTATCTAGTGTGAGTGTAGTTGTGTGTATGGTCGCGCTAATAAGTCATCTCCGCTGTCATTACGTTTGGATCGCTCGCTCTGTGCTGTATTAATGTCTGTAAGATGTTGAATAGGTTCGGTAAGTGTAGGAACATGTTTGTATATTTCACTCGATATGAAGAAATGAAGCTTAGATATTGCTGATACCAATTATTGATCAAAACATATTTGGTGCCGAGATATCACTTATTAGCGCGACTGTACTCCCGGGAATTATGAATGTGTGTTTTTATCTGGTATATATATAATAGTGAAGCAGGAATGGAGCTCATGTGGGAGAAGTGTGGGTCAAGTGGGTAGTGCTTATTGTGTTGGTCTATATATATATATATATATATATATATATATATATATATTTTTTTTTTTTTTTTAAAGAGACAATGAACGGAGGAAGGAAAAACACAGATAAAACAAAAAGGTCCATGTGCCTAAAGGCATCCTCCATTCATAAAATGTTTGTAACAACTGGATTTAAACATTTGTAGATTGTAAGTATGTGGAAAGCAATTCGAGGGAAGTGAATTCCAAAGAGTAGTAGCTCTGGGGATAAATGAATTCTGATAAGCAGAAGTTCTGCATTGTGGAGGAGAAAGTGTAAATTCATGGGCGCTCTCAGCTGCCCTAGTTCTACGGGGAAAGATGTGGAGAGGCGGCACAATTGAAGCAAGTTCCTCGGAACAATTGCTGTGAAAATATCTGTAGAATAATGCAAGGGATGCAACGTTTCTTCGTATGGATAATGTAGGAAGGTCCTGTGTGATTGCGGGGTTATTGATTAATCTAATAGCTTTATTTTGAATTTTGTCCAACTGCCTCAATGCAACCACTCCACTTCCACCCCACAGAGGTGAAGAGTAATCCATCTGAGAACGCACATGACTTTTATATATTACGGCCAACTGCTCGTCAGTGAAGAATTCTCGAACTCTGTACAGGAGTCCCAGTTTTTTAGAGGCATTCTTAGCAATGCTTCTAACATAATGTGTCCAGCTCAAGTTAGTAGTTAATGTTACACCGATAATGTCAATACTAGGGGAAGTGGGAATATTTACATCATTAAAAATATATGGGAGTCAGTGAGATTCTGTCGGTTAGAAAATTGAATGTACTTGGTTTTTCTGTGCATTAAAGGAAACTAGATTCTTTTGTCCCCATTCATTAATTCTAGAAAGGTCCTGGTTCAGAGAAATTGCAGTGTTTATTTTTGAATTTATATGATCGGGTTGGGTGAAAGAATTGGTAAATGTGAAGGAACTGTGGAGTGTTGAGTCATCTGCGTAGGAATGTATTGGATTATGAGTGGTAGATATGAGATCATTGATATGAATGAGGAACAGAGTTGGGGCCAAAACTGATCCCTGGAGAACACCAGCATTTATTGAGTGAAATTGAGAATAAAGGCCATCTACCATTACACATATTTTTCTGTTATGAAGATAAGAAGAAATTAGTGGAACTAATGATGCAAGGCCGTAGTGTGACATCTTCGACAATAAGGATTGATGCCAGACTCTATCAAATGCCTTTGATATATCCAGTGCTATTGTATGTGTTTCATCATGTTGGTCTGTAGCTTGGTTGATTTGATGCGTAAGAAGGCAAAGAATGTTTGCAGTTGATCGACATCGTCTAAAACCATATTGCCTATCACTGATTAATTTATTATTCTCAAGATGCTTAATTATGTGATTATTTAATATACTTTCAAAGACTTTACCAAGAGTGGAAGTTATAGCTATTGGTCTGTAGTTTGATGGATCTGAAAAGGCACCTTTTTTAGGAACTGGATGGATGTTTGCTTCTTTCCAGGGTACTGGGAAGCATGAGGTATGAGTACACAGGCGGAAAATTTTTGCCAATACAGGAGCGAGCACCAAGGAGCAATTCTTAAGTACTATTGGAGGAATTTCATCTGGACCAGGAGCCTTATCTACTGAGAGATTCTGCAAAATAGTTTTGACATGTCTGGTGTGGATCTTAAGTGAGGGAATTTCAGGCGAATTAAAATTAAGTACAGGGACATCTTGATTTATTTCATCTAAGGTTGAGTTGGTGGAGAAAATATCCGCAAGAAGGTTAGCTTTACCTCGTGGGTCACTTACAAGATTGCCAGTCGGAGATTTTAATGGTGGAATGGATGAAGCAGTAGTGAAGTTGGATTTGAATGAGTTAAGAGTAGACCAAAATATTTTGTTATCATTTGGATTATTTAGAAGTTTATTTGCCTGCTTGTGGAGAAAGTTTGATTTAGTTAGGTTTAATACATTTTTGGCATGATTTCTGATGTTTCTAAAGTAATTAAAGGTTTCTTGAGTTTTTGATCTTGTGTATGCATTGTAGGCTATTGCTTTTTGTTGAGTTACTCTAGCACAATTATGGTCAAACCATTTAGGTGAATTAGATCTTTTACTGTACTTTTGATGAGGAATAAAAGTTTCCATTCCAATTTTTACAAAATCTTGTATGTGGCTCAAGGTGGAGTGTGCATCATTAGAAAAGAAAGAGGTCCAGGGAATATCAATAAAGAAACCTTGAAGACCCTCCCAGTCTGCCCTATCGTAATGCCAGTTAGTCACCAAAACAGGTTCAGAGTGGGAAGGTGTGGTAGGTGATAGACAGGTGGCCTGTATCAGACAGTGATCAGAAGATCCAAGCGGGGCCCTCACTGTAACATATATATATTTATTTATTTAAATATTTTTGGGTTTCCTCGCTGGACCTCCATCAAGCTTACAAAAAACACTCCTTAAACCCCCTTTCAAGACAAATTTGTAAATGTTTCGATAGAAAAATGTCCTGGCCGAAGGACGGTTCCTTCTACAAATTAGTCACGCTATCGCTCGCCAGGAAAAAATCGACACCTACATGGCACGAAAGGTCTTAACATTGACAAAGAAATGGGGCAAAAGGTATCAAAATCGCCAAACTAACGGAAACAACGTCTTCCAATCTCAAAACTAATATGCTCAACATGAGGGAGAACGGGGTCTAGAAAAAGCGAGTACTACCCCCTTAAGGCAATATGTTGCTATAGGATGAAATAATACAGGTTCAGATAACAGGGTTCGAAAACATTAAGGGGACCACCTCGTTTTTTATTTTTTCTCTCTCTCTCTCTCTCTCTCTCTCTCTCTCTCTCTCTCTCTCTCTCTCTCTCTCTCTCTCTCTCTCTCTCTCTCTGGGTTGTATCCATTCGATCGGCCCCATTCAGCCTATTTTGTTAAGACGTTTATCCACATCTAGGTGTCGATTTCTTCCTGGCGAGCGATAACGAGCCAGCATTTTATGGAGAGATCCGGCTTCGCGGGTGACCCCCCTTAAGGATATTTTTGTACTGTATATGCAAATATATTATCGTGAATACTGCACTGCCAATACGTTTAACCCCTTCAGCACCATGGCACCTTTTTACCTTTGATTCTGCCTAAGATTAGATGATTTTATGCAGTTTAAGAAGAACTTATTTTAATTAGTGGGCCAATTGAAACTGTACTTACTCATTTGAGTCGCATAGGTAGATTACAAACCAAAGACAATCAATTAATGGTAGCCAGAATATGTTGAAAATTACGTCATGGTGTTGAAGGTGTTAAGGGGAGATGGACGTATTTATTTGTTCATCTATGGATCTTTTTTATCAGTTTTTTTTTAGTTTCCTCTCTAGGCCTCCATCAGGCTTAAAAAACACTCTTTAGACCCCCCTTCTAGATTAATTTGTAATTTTTTTCGGTAGAAAAATTTCCCGGCTAAAACCCAGTTTTGCCAGAATTACAGGCTCACTTTCGTTCGGCAGGAAGAAATCGACACCTAAATAACTTTAAAGGTCTTAGTATTGACATAAATATGGGACGAAATATCTTAAAATCGACAAACTAATGGGGCAAACATCTTCATATCTGAAAACTAATGGGGCTAAACATCAGTACGAAGGGGGACCAGAAAAATTACCCATCTCCCCTTAAAAACCCAGAGGGGAGTGGACCTCAGTGAATAAAACCCGAGCAGAAATGTATGCAGTATTGAAAAATCTACTTGTTAGATAAGCAGGGTTTACTATCATATTAAGTAATTATATATATTTGCAAAGATAAAATATAACCGAGAACTTCAGCAGAATATGTAAGATGTATGACAAATGAAAAAAAAGAGGCTGAAGAAGTTGGAAGAGTGCAAAAATTTATGCATGAGTTAGGAGAGAAGACAATCAGATAGATAAATAGATAGATAGATAGATAGATAAATAGATAGATAGATAGATAGATAGATAGATAGATAGATAGTTAGATACGTTAATAATATCTTGTCTACTCTTTTTCCCGTTTGTCTATGTCCTCTTTATTCATACACACACACACAGACACACACACAATATATATATATATATATATATATATATATATATATATATATATATATATATATATATATACATACATACAGGGTGTCCCGCGAGTTTTGTCAAATACTTCCAGAGATGAAAGATTAAGTAATTCTAAGTAAACACTGTTATATACACTTGCTCATGGAAAATTGACGGAAAAAGCTCTTGTGTGAAAGCGGCTTAACAGAAGAAGACAACTGGGTGGTTTCCTCACACCCGATTATTTTATTCATGTAACTGTTAACCCCTTGTGTACCGGCGACGTCGTTTTAATATTATTCTATCTACATTTAGAGGATTTTATGAAGCTTAGGAGTGACATACGGTAGCTAAAAGGATTAATTGAGTTAGCAAGTAGCCTTTTAATGAGTAGATATCCTTCCTAAGCTGAACAAAATCGTCTATTAGTTTCAGAATATAATGCAAAGTACATCACGGTATAGAAGGGGTTAATGGGTATCTGTTGTAAGCAATTTTGTGTTGATGTATATTTTCTTTTGCCTGTATGTGTATGTATTTCCTGTATGTCCCAAGGTATGGGCTAGTGCTTGTGTTTGGGGGCTACTTATTCATATATTTATATAATTTTTGAGTTTCCTCGTTAGACCTCCATCAAGCTTAAAAAGCACCCCATATACCCCCTTACAAGATATATTTGTGCATTTTTCGGTAGAAAAATTTCCCGGCCGAAGGCCGGTTCCTTAAAAAATTACAGGCTCGCTCTCGCTCGCCAGGTAAAAATCGACACCTAAACGCCACTAAAGGTCTTAATATTGACAAAGTAATGAGGTGAAAGGTCTCAAAATCGCCAAACAAGTGATCGAACGTCTTAAAATCGCAAAAGTAATGGGTCTAAACATGAGGGAGAAGGGGGTCCATAAAAAGCGAGTACTACCCCCTTAACCCCTTCTGTACCGCGACGTCTCTTTTACTATATTCTGGCTACTATTAGACGATATTATTCAGTTTAAAAAGGGACTCCCAGCAATCAACAGGCTTCGAACTGTTCACTTAACCCTTTCTACTGCCACATATCCATCTTAAACTGTATACAATCGTCTAAATGTAGCTAGAATACTATTACAGAGACGTCACCGGTACAGAAGGGGTTAATGAATGTGTCTCTATGTATGGGCAGTATGAATAGGTGTACTGTATGTTAGTATATCATCATCTTCATTATCATCAGCCATGAGCATTCAACTATTGATCATCGGCTTCCCTTATCTTTTTCCATGACTTACGAGACTTTGCTAACAGTTGCCATGATACCCCTGCAGTTTTGTCTATCTCGTGTCTCCACCTCTTGTCTGATTGTTTGTCCTGTCTGCATATATCCTTCTCTAGGGGTCCAGTCAGTTAGTCATTTACTCCACCTCTTATTCTCCCTTCTTGTTACATGTCCTGCCCATCTCCACTTCTGCTCTTTATACTGGTGTATATAATATATATTTGTGTACGTGTGTTTGTGTGTGTGTGAGAGAGAGAGAGAGAGAGAGAGAGATTAAGAGAGTGAGTCAGGGGGTGATTGAGAGAGTGAGAGAGTACCAATGCGAGGAATAAGGCAAAGGACAGGAGGTAAACATTGGGCATGGTGATGAAGAGCTCAATCTAGGCTCAAGAGAAGAGTAAAGAAGGGTCGAATACAAGTGGAGGCGGTGTGTGGATGCGGTATGTGGAAGGGATGTGTGGCAGTGGAGTTTGTGGATGTGGTGTGTGTGTTTTTGTTTTTTTTCCATATGATTGAGGGAGGCAAAAGGCAGAACTGCCTATAGCGAGTGCCTCTCCCATAGTTGAAAGAGTGACAGGGCCGAAATCAAGGGACGTTCCGGCCAAAATGCCTGGACACACGGAGTTTGAAGCAATTTAAGTCATAGGAAGAGGGAAATACTGATTCTGGGAGAGAGTTCCAGAGCTCAGCTGTTGAGTAGAAGAAAGTTTGAGAGTAACGTTTCATTCTTGGGTTGGAGAGTTGCACAGAGTAGGGGTGGGATTGAGTTGAAAGACGGGTACCACGTGCCCTACGTAAAGGAGGTGGTATGCACTGGGATAGCTCTGAGGAACACTGATTATTATAGTAGCGATAGAATAGCGAAAGAGATGCAACATTGCGGCGGAGAGAGAGAGATTGCAGAGAGTTGGTGAGTGGACGGGAGTTAATGATACGAAAGGCCTTCCTTTCAACTTTGTCTAGGACAGCAGTGTGAGAGGAACCTCCCCACACATGTGAACAATACTCAATACAAGGACGCACTATCTGCACTTATCTGCACTTATCTGCACTTATCTGCACTTATCTGCTGTACAGAGCAAGAAGCTGTGCAGGGGAAAAGAACCCCCTAAGGCGGTTGAGCACACCCAGCTTCTGGGAGGCTGCCTTAGCAGATTGGTAATATGGTCCTTCCAACTGAGAGCAGAAGAAAAAGAGACACCAAGAATATTGAGAGAAGATGAAGGGCCAGCCGTCCGGCTGGCTCAGTTGATAGCGTGCCTGATTCCCATCTTGAAGGTCTCGCGTTCAATCCCCGCTCAGATTGAAAAGTTTTTCTGGGATACAGCCGGCGGTTACCATCTCCCCATGAGCAAGGGGGATGGGTAATGGTCTCTGGTAGACTAAAGAAAGCCAAGCGCTTGTGAATCCTCGAAGGAGGAGATACGGGCGCTATATAAGTAATATAAGTATTAGGGGAGGTGTGGTGGAGTGGTCTTGCCACTGGCCTGGTAATCCAAAGGTCCCGGGTTCAAATCCCGATGTATCAATGGGAAGATATTATTGGGATGGAATTTGTGCTGTACCTGGTATCAGTGCATTACCACAAGCCCACCGAACGTCAATAAAATACCCTCATTGTTCCCTGATTAAATAGTACTGTATGAATATTCCCATATTCAAAATATGCTATAGGGGTGCAATGCCTGGTGAGTTATCTGCTCAACAGGTGGCGTTGTGTGTGTGTAAGTGTGAGAGTCCGAGTGTAGGGGGTGAGACAGTGAAGCACGGAACCGAGGTGGCTTCAGAGATGGGTCGTTTTCGGGCCATGAGTGAGCACCGTGCCTCATGTGAAGGCAAGATGGCAGGTGCTCGTTGTACTCTACGTGCTTCACATGTCTCACTCCCTAGACTGGAACAAGACCTCACGGGCTTCACTGTTCATTGTAAAGCAGTGAATGTTAAGGCTCTCAGCCTATGCCCGAGAGGAAGTAAGTTGGAATATAGAAAAAAAAAAAAAAAAAAAAAAAAAAAAAAAAAAAAAAAAAACAGAAGATTATTATTATTATTATTGTTGAAGAATAAGGGATAGTCCGCTGGGAGCTCCTTACGGGTAGATAGATGAAGAAATTGGGGTTTGGATGCATTAAAGGTAACAAGGTTTTCTCTGCCCCAATTGGAGATAGTATTTAGATCAGAATTTAAGAGTTCTATGGCTTCATTACGTTTGTCGTTGAGGGATTGCTGGCTGGGGCATTCTGAAAAACTAATGGAGTAGTGTATGGTTGAGTCGTCTGCGTATGAATGGATGGGAATTGAGGTACAGTTGAGGAGATCATTTATAAAAAATTAGAAAGAGAATAGGAGATAGGACAGAGCCCTGAGGAACACTGGAGCTTATAGGGTGAGGAAGTGAACAATGGCCGTCCACAACCGCGGCTATGGAACGGCCGGAAAGGAAATTAGACACAAAGGCACAGATAGAGGGATAGAAACCGAAGGAGGGTAGTTTAGAAATTAAAGATTTGTGCCAGACTCTATCGAAGGCTTTCGATATGTCTAGTGCAATAGAAAAAGTCTCACCGAATTCCCGAAAGGAGGATGACCAAGAGTTAGTAAGATATGAAAGCAGATCACTAGTAGAGCGACCCTTAAGGAAACCATACTGGCGATCTGAGAGCAGATTATGAAAAGAGAAATGCTTTAGAAATTTGGAAGCAAGAATAGTTTCAAAAACTTTAGAAAGACAAGAGATGAGAGCAATTGGACGATAGTTGGAGGGTTGAGAGCGGTCACCCTTCTTTGGGACAGGTTGAATGTGAGCAAATTTCCAGCATGAAGGGAAGACGTTAGAGGATAGACGGAGACGAAAGAGTTTGCCTAGGCAGGGAGTCAGCACGGAAGCACAATTTTTGAGAACAACAGGAGGAACACCGTCTGGACCGTACGCCTTATTAATATTAAGCCCAGAGAGGGTAGAAAGTACATCTTTAGAAGAGATTAGGATATTAGGCATAAGTAAGAGAGAGGAGGGTGGAGAGGGAGGAATAGCACCGGAATCATCCAAGGTGGAGTTTCTAGCAAAATTTTGAGCGAAGAGTTTAGCTTTGTCAGAGGAAGAAGTGATGGTTGTGCCATCAGAGTGGAAAAGGGGAGGGAAAGACGAGGAAGAGAAATTGTTGGAGAGGTTTTTGGCTAGATGCCAGAAAGCTTGGGAAGAGCTAGAGTTGGATAGTTCGGTGCATTTATTATTGATGAAAGAGTGTTTGGCAAGTTGAAGAACAGATTTGGCTTGATTCCGGGCATAAACATAGGAAGAATGAGAGTCTTGAGTTTTAAGGCGTCGGTACCATTTGAATGCTTCCTCCTTATTGCGGACAGCAGTAGAACAGGCGTAAGTAAACCAAGATTTTTTAGCATTAGTCTGAGAGAAAGAGAATGGAATGTATGCTTCCATGCCCGATAGGATTACCTCGGTAATGCGTTCAGCATTCTCCGAGGGTCCCCGGCCACGGAAGCAGAAATCATTCCATGGGAAATCAAAGAAGTACTGCCGGAGAGCCTCCCAGTCCGCAGCGCCGAAGTGCCACAAGCGCCGCCAACTAGGAGGATCGGGTGGCCGTACTGGAGAGATAGGACAGGTGACAGAGATAAGTTTATGGTCGGAGGAGCCCAAAGGAGAGAAAAGATCAACAGTATAAGAAGAAGGGTTAGAAGTTAGAAATAAGTCAAGAATGTTGGGCCGATCTCCGATGCGATCCGGGATACGGGTGGGTTGCTGAACTAACTGCTCTAGGTCATTTAGGATAGAAAATACGTAGGCTTGTTCACCAGGTTGGTCAGTAGTGTGAGAGGTGAGCCATTGGCGGTGGTGAACGTTGAAATCTCCTAAGATGGAGATTTCTGAGAAAGGAGAAATGGATAGAATGTGTTCCACTGTAGAGTTTAGATAGTCAAAGAATTTGGGAAAGTTGGTAGAGTTAGGGGAAAGATAGACAGCACAGAAATATTTAGTAAGAGAATGACAGGAAAGTTTGAGCCATAAAGTTGAGAATTCAGAGGAGTCGAAATCGGGAACACGAGAGCAAGTGAGTTTGTTGTGCACATATGCACAAGATCCGCCTTTGGCTTTGAAACTAGGATAGAGAAAGTAGGAGGAAACAGAGAAGGGGCTGCTGGATGTTGCTTCAGACACCTGAGTTTCGGTGAGGAAGAGAAGATCAGGTTTGTAGGAGGAGAGATGGTGTTCAAAAGAGTGAAAGTTAGAGGAAAGTCCGCGAATGTTGCAGAAATCAATAGAAAGAGTAACAGGCCGAGGTCCAGGTAATTTTGTTGGGTCGCCGGGGGATGGTCGGTCGGGTGTGGGGGCATTTATGGTCCCCCCCCCCTGGGAACTCCGAGGCTGGGCTAAAATTACTAATTTTTAAAAATTTTGGTGTGGAGGAATGAAGTGTAGTGAAGTGGATAGGAAGAGAAGGTGTTTGTGAGAGCTAGCTGGATTGCTCTCAGTGGAAAAGAGGCACAAAGAAAATCAGTAAGAGAGGCCAAGCAAATGAAACAGGAGTTCCAGCGACTCTTTTATCAAATGCCTATAACCTCACCTGGGTCTAGCCCTGATCGATTGGTGCCTACAATCTCCCCACAACGGTGTGTGGATGTGGTGTGTGGAAGGAGTGTGTGGAAGAATGCTGTAGTGGGCTGTGGCAGATTAAGGGGAGATGGGCGTATATATTTGATTGTTTACTGATCTTGCTATAAATGAGTTTAATTTCCTCCCTAGACCTCCATCAAGGTTAATAAAACACCCCCATAGACCCCACTTCATGATAATATATCTTGAAGTGGGGTCTATGGGGGTGTTTTATTAAGCTTGATGGAGGTCTAGGGAGGAAATTAAACAGTTATAGAAGATCAGTAAACAATCAAATACTGTATATACGCCCATCCCCCCTTCTCCCACAGCCCACTACAGCATTCTTCCACACACATAATGTACAACGAATAATGTACACATTTTGTACATTATTCGACAGAAAAATGTACACAAATAATGTACAAATTGTGTACATTATTCGACAGAAACATTTCTTGGCCAAAGGCCGGTTTCTCTCAAAATTACAGGCTCGCTTTCGCTCGCTAGGAAAAATCGATATCGATAACATTGTTAATTTGCTGATGGTTAATATTTGCTAGACATGTATTTGATTTACTATGTATTATTTAATTTGACATAATTAATTTACTACGTGCATTTATATATTCGACATACGTTAATATTTGCTAGACATTTATTTGATTTACTATGCATTTAATAAATTTCCACTTTGGTGTAATCGTGCAGACACAGACGGTGAGCGTGTGGTGGGTGTGTCCTCTCCCCCCCTGGCGGTACTCCTGGGGGTGGTAGCGGCCTTCATCCTCACCCTGGGGGTCCTGGTCTTGGCCGCCAGACTCAGGTGTAGGGCCCGGGCTGGGGGAGGGGGAGGAGCGTGCCCGGGGGGAGTCAGGAGGACGACGTCAGACACAGGTACCCAAGACTCAACGCCTCAAGACCACGACAAAAGCGAGGACTCTGAAGGAGGACTAGGGAGCAGGAGGGACTTGGTGGAAGTGAAGCTCATGACCCCTGGGAGTCTACCGCAGGGGAAAGAAGCAAACGATGAGCTGGACCGATTAAGGCAGCAGCAACAACAACTGCAAAAACAACAGCAGCAGTTACAACAGTTGCAACAGCAGCAGTTTCAACAGATGCAACAGGAACAGCAACTACAGTACGGGGTAGCAACTCAGGATCCAGGTTGGTCAATAAGTTTTCTGTAGATCTATTCTTTCACTTTAAGGGAGCCCATCTCCCTTTTTCCTCGTTCTCTCCCTCTCTCTTTGGCTTGTGTCCATTCGGCCCCATTCAGCCAACTGTTTTAAGTCTTTTATACCCATCCAGGTGTCAATATTTTCCTGGCGAGCGGTAGCGAGCCATCATATATATATTTTTGTTTTGATAGCAAGCTAAAATTGTAAATTTTTCGACAGAAAAATTTCTCCGGCGAAGCCGGATTTCTCCCTACAATGCTGGTTCGCTATCGCTCGCCAGGAAGATCTCGACATCTGGATGGGGAAAAAAGTCTTAACACAGTTGGCTGAATGGGGCCGAATGGATACAAGCCAGAGAAAGAGAAAAGCCGGTGGCCCCCCTTAATAAAGGTGGTGTCATTATGTAGTGTTGTCAATTTAACTAATTTCCCGCTAGATCTAGAGGTATTTACTTCGATCCAGAGGCAAATGTCCACAACTAGTGTCATGTATCCTAGCCCTATTCTGTTCATTTAGAACATTTTAGAGAGATATAGTAATAATTGTACCGATATTCTAGCTATTTTCGGCATTTATTTACTATCTAGCGGACTTGATTTGGTAACCCTGATCATACGAACGATTTTTCCGTCAATATCTGCGAGTTTCAGGCTATAAGGAAGTTGGAGCCATAAACATCGACATACAACAGAAATACAATAATAATGTAGGTTTCTAATGGATAAAAAGTATGTTGAATTGGGTTTCATGTATTTATATAAGCACTACAATTGCAATTTAGGTGATGTTCTGTTAATTATCGATGTCTACAGCTCCAACTTCCTTATAGACCGAAACTCGCAGGTGGTCAAATGTAGGCTGGCAACTTGATCATTTAACCCTTTCTGTACCGGCGACGTATTTTGATTATATTTGAGCTATGTTTAGAGGATTGTGTGCAGTTGGCGAAGGATCTGTGGTGGTCAAAAGGGTTAAGTGACATAGTTCGAAGCATAGTTCGAAGTTTTTTTTTTTTTTTTTTTTTTTTTAAAGATTGATGGAGGTCTAGCGAGGAAACTAAGAATTAAAGGAATACATGAATTAATAGACAAACAAATAACGACCCATCTCCTTTAAGAAGCATTTCATAGCCACAATTAGAACAATACTAGGAGTTCAGCGTTAGGAGTTTCAGTAGCGCTTTGAAACATGAATAAACCACAGGTGAGGGCTGGTCCTGTCCAGAGTGAGGTTTGGCATCCTCTACCCAACCTTAGCCGTTTCTGTCAGTTTCTTTACTTGTACTACCTTTCCTACTTCGGGGGCGGGAAGTTAGGAATACTCTTCCTCTTGTAGAATTCACCTATTAGACGAGACAGAGAGAGGGGCGAGGGAACGCGAAAGTGGTCTAACCCTAAGATTTAGAACTTTTAATGGTATTTCTGTTCGGGCTCTGTCTCGAGTCGGCTACCCCCAGATATGGGGTATTGTGCGAGTATATACATACATACATGGAGTGGCCAAAACAAAAAAATCAGGCTTAATCTACATTATCCAAGAGGCATAGGAATAGCAAAGTTGCGCAAGACATGAAGTTATGATATACAAAATGAGGAATTATTAAGGTGGGGGTGTATATATATTATTAAGGTGGGGGTGTATATATATTATTAAGGTGGGGGTGTATATATATTATTAAGGTGGGGGTGTATATATATTATTAAGGTGGGGGTGTATATATATTATTAAGGTGGGGTATATATATTATTAAGGTGGGGGTATATATATTATTAAGGTGGGGGTATATATATTATTAAGGTGGGGTATATATATTATTAAGGTGGGGGTATATATATTATTAAGGTGGGGGTGTATATATTATTAAGGTGGGGGTATATATATTATTAAGGTGGGGGTATATATATTATTAAGGTGGGGGTATATATATATTAAGGTTGGGGTATATATATTATTAAGGTGGGGGTATATATATTATTAAGGTGGGGTATATATATTATTAAGGTGGGGGTATATATTATTAAGGTGGGGGTGTATATATTATTAAGGTGGGGGTATATATATTATTAAGGTGGGGGTATATATATTATTAAGGTGGGGGTATATATTATTAAGGTGGGGGTATATATATTATGTGGGGTATATATATTATTAAGGTGGGGGTATATATATTATTAAGGTGGGGTGTATATATATTATTAAGGTGGGTGTATATATATTATTAGGGTGGGGGTGTATATATATTATTAAGGTGGGGGTGTATATATATTATTAAGGTGGGGGGGTATATATATTATTAAGGTGGGGGTATATATATTATTAAGGTGGGGGTGTATATATATTATTAAGGTGGGGGTATATATATTATTAAGGTGGGGGTGTATATATATTATTAAGGTGGGGGAGTATATATATTATTAAGGTGGGGGTGTATATATATTTGTTCATTTATTCATATTTTTACTTTGTTTTAGCATCCTCCGTAGACCTCCATCAAGCTTATAAAACACCCGCCCAGGACCCTCCTTCAAGATAAATTTGTCCCGGCCGAAGGCCGGTTCCTCTTAAATCACAGGCTCGTTATCGCTTGCCAGGAAAAACTCGACACGAAAAGTCTTAATATTGACAACAACAAAAAAGAACGAAAGGTCACACTAATGGGCCGAACGTCTTAAAATGTGAAAACTAATGGGACTAAACATAAGGAAGAAGGGTGACCAGAAAAATGCCTCATCTCAACTTAAGTAAGAAGCAAGCAATAATAAAAAATGCCTACTATGCATTATCCAGGCACCAAAAAAAAAAAAAAAAAAAAAAAAAAGTGCACCAGGTGATAATTAGACCATTACCTAGAAAGCCAAAATCCACCACCACTGGACTTTAAGAATAATAGCGAGGGTACAAAGGTGGGGTTCATGATGAAAGGGGTGAAGTGTGGGTGATGGGTGGTGGAGGAAGAGGAGGGGGTTAAGTGTGAGTGATAAGAGAAGGAAGAGGAGGAGGAGGAGACGGGTAGGGGTAGAAGGCGGGGCCGCGGGGGTGAATGCAAGTGATAGGAGGAGGGGGAAGAAGAAGGAGAGAAGAAGGAGGAGAGGAGGAGGGGAGGAGGAGGAGAGGGGGGAGAAGGAGGAGGAGGAGAAAGCAAAGAGAATCAATGAGGTGGGCTGAGGACACTTCAAACACCGGAATCCCTTGGTGGAGTAAAGGTGGTGGTGGTATTGCGGGGCTCAGGTCGAGGCCCTCATATAAGGGGGGGGGAGGAATTTATTTGCTCATTTATATAGCTTTCTATTGTTTATATAGTTTCCTCCCTATGCCACCATCAAGCATAAAAAAACGATGCCCCCCCCCCCAAACGATGCCCCCCCCCCCCCCCCCCCCCCCCCCCCCCCCCCCCCCAAACCCCCCCCACCCAAACCAAACCCCCCCCAACCCCCCCCCACCCCAACCCACCCCCCCCCCAAACGATTGCCCCCCCCCCCAAACGATGCCCCCCCCCCCACGACGCCCCCCCCCCCACAAACGATGCCCCCCCCCCCCCAAACGATGCCCCCCCCCCCAAACGATGCCCCCCCCCCAAACGATGCCCCCCCCCCAAAATCTTCCTTGAAGATAAATATCCCGGTCATATGCCGGTTCCTCTTAAATTACGTGCTCGCTATCGCTCGCCTGGAAAAAATCGACACCTAAATGAGACGAAAAGTCTTAACATTGTTGACAAATAAATGGGGTGAAAGGTCTTTAAATCGTCAAACTAATGGGCCGAACGTCTTAAAATCTCAAAACTAATAGGGCTAAACATGAGGAAAAAGGGGGCTAAACAAATGACCCATATCCCCTTAAGATGTACTCGAACTCTTTGGTGTCTATTAGAGTAACCCCTGACGATTATTACTCTTTGGTGTCTATTAGAGTAACCCCTGACGATTATTGACGAGATTTTATTCAGATTAGGAGAGGCATATGGCAGTCAGAGGGTTAAGTGAGACAGGCTAAGTATACCTTCTTCTTTTCCACAGATCCTTCCTAAGCTGTATAAAGTCGTGTTATGATAGCCAAAAGAAACAGTCAACACGCGTCATGATCCTCAAGGGGTTAAGGGGTGTTTTTCTTTACTTATTTGGTGTTTATCTAATTAAGAAGGGGTTTTATATTTATTTTTATTAAGGTGTTATTTTCTGGATTTATTTGGTGTTTACTTTATTAAGATAGTGTTTTTTTATTTGTTTGATTTGGTGTTTATTTTATGAATAGTTTTTTTTTCTGTAATTGCTTTGTGTTTATAATATTTGGGAGTGATTATTGTATGGAATTGTTTGGTGTTTATCTTAATAATGGGTGTTTTTCTGGAAATATTTGGTGCTTATTTTGGTAAGAGGGTCTTTTTCTTAAAGTATTTGGCGTGAACTATATACAGTAAATAGTTTTTTTTCTGAAATTCGTGTTTTTTTTTTGTTTTTTTTTAAAGAGAGTCTCGGGATGTTTTTGTTTTAAGCTTGATCGAGGTCTAGTGATGACACTCAAAAATAGATTAATAGATAAATATATTGACAAAAAAAAAAGCACTACCCCCTTAAGTTTGTGCTGTGCTGAATTTGTGCTGTACCTAGTTTCAGTGCATTACCACAGCACACCGAAATGCCAAAAAAATACCCTCATTGTTCCCTGATTAAATAGCATTGTATGAATATTCCCATATTCAAAATATGATACAGGGGGGCAATGCCTAGTGAGTTGATTGCTCAATAGGTGGCGTTCTGAGAGTGAGGGTCCGAGTGTGGGGGATGAGACTGTGAAGCGCAGAGGCGGAGTGGCTTCAGAGATGGAGTTGCTTTGAGCTGGGGTGCTTCGCATGTCTCACTCCCTAGACTGGAACAAGACCTCTCGGGCCACACCGTGTTCAGCGGTGTAGTGTAAAGGCTCTCAGCCTATGCCCGAGAGGGAGTAGTTGGAATAAGGAAAAAAAAAAAATTGATTACGGCATTACAGTACATGTTTGGATTTGCTTTCATTCATGTTTATTGTCTATTCACTATTTTATATAAAACATAAGCAAACAATAACAAATATTAATTATAATGATAATAATAATAATAATAATAATAAGAAGAAGAAGAAGACAAAAATAAATACTACTACTAATAATGATAATTATGATAACAATAATAATAATAATAATAATAATAATAATGATAATTATTGCTATGCCCTGGTTGTATTCAGGATTAACTATTGCGTAAGTGAGTTCTGCAAGACTGGGATGGCTCGTTTCACATACATACATACATACGAGGGATCAATAGAACACGCTAAGTAGAATCACAGGATGATATTTGTAATACAGCTTTATTTATTGAACACACTCACGGTATAGAAAAAGAATCAATTCACTTTAGAGAACATGAGTAAGAGTAATAAGTTCAGTAGTAAGAGCTTGGTCTTTCTATTCTCCAAGCACAATCATGGATCTGGATTAGAGTATGCACTGCCACTTCCGAATCTCGGGCATTATTCTTCCGATACGGACATGATAAGAAGTGATAAGAAAGTCACTCGAGGGGGCACTGATTCAATTTACACAGTATCTGATGCAGTTCGTTGCTTTAGGCCTAAGGTTTTAGTTATCCGATTAAGTGGGGGCTAACGTTGAGTTTCGACTTTACACGATCTAGCAGAGTCAAGTAGGCAATTATTTATGTATACTTTTAGCCATTAATGCGCGGATGGAAATTCGTTACTGAGATTAATTCATGTTTACGACCTATCCCTTAATTTGCGGGATCACAGAATATCTATACCAAAACATCCAATTTGGGAATAACTCGTGTCGTGGCTGCGGGTAAATACTGTCGCAGTAATTACCTCGTAATACATTTACTAGAACAAATTCTCTGGCAAAAACAGGGGACTCTAGGATCAAACTCGAAACACTCTTCACGGTTAGCGAATAACTCAAGGGTGAACATAGGCAAACACAACGGGTTGGTAACACGGTATCTCTACACTGATATTAAATACGGAATCGTGCCCGGTCAGGTTATCTTCTTTCTCCTCTTGATCTGGTGTCGTCGGGGGCTCCTCGGCTGCTCCAGGGGGCTGTCCAGGGTGTCCAGTTGTGTGAAGAAGTTACAGATGGGTCGGTTGACTGGTGATGAAGTTCAGGTAAGGTACTTTACTAGGATCTTAAATGGTCGGCTTCCTGGCTGGGCCAGAGGAGCGTCTTATCGAACGAACGTAAGCAATGTCGATGCACAGACTTTGCTTAACTGTCTCTGATCCATACGAGAGGTTCAATGAACCCAAAACACAGTAGATCTTTCTACCCTAGATCTCTGTGTAGGTGTGGAGCTATATATTTCGCTCGTAGGTCTCTATATTAACCGGCGGGTTGCCACGGTTAATAAAGATCCAGGAAAATAATAGCTCAAGTCCTGGTGTTCAGCTTGTGGGGTGCCGGTCGTCTGTCAGCAGGCGAGTAAAACAGTCTTCAAGCAGAGCGAGGTCCCGTTCGGCATAAAGCTATGTTTCTACTTCCCCCGCTCTCCTCCTCTCGTGGTTTATATAGGGCAGGGTGACTCGGTGTTGCCGGGGCCGGGGGCTGGTGATTGTTCGTCATTGCTGGGGTGTTGGTTTCTGGGCAGGGCAATAGTCAACCTCTGGCAATCTGGCTCTCCGTTCCCAATGCTCTGAATTAGATACAGCGTTAATTCACACACCGACATATAAGAATAATTAATTGCAGGTGCTATGGCAAGAGAGCCCTGTCATGTTGTTGTTTACGGCGGCGAGAGGGAGGAGCCCCTCAGCCAGACGGGTCAGTGGCTAATCGTTTGACTTGATAAGTAGGTTACTTTTAAAAGGAAGAGAAAAAGGGGAAGAAAGGTAAGTGAACAGTTCTCTCGTACCCGTGGGGCGTGGTGACGCAGTAATGACAAGTCCTGTCATATTTCGAAGGTGCCTGCACGTGTACACAGGTGGTTGCTAAAGGTGCGGTCACACTATGAAGACTTAAGGTACTTACCGCGGCGACTCAAGGAGTGCCGATTGTCTTTGCAGATCATCCGTAACTTGACCAAGAGTAAATGTCTGCCTGAGGCAGGCTGGACGGCATCACGGATCACGGCATCATGGATGGGGCTACACGGAGACCTAGCATAGCAGACCGCCGGCGTCATGCGGCGCAACGAGGCAACAGGACGGCAAAAGGAAGTCAACTTGACAGCCTTCGTGTTACGCAGGTCTCCTACTCGCGCTGGCGCGCGAGCCCCGCCACGTGGCGCGTGTCGGGGGCCAACGCTTTGGCAACGCATGGCGCCACACGGCGCTGACCGGTCGGCTACTGGTCCCCCTCACACGCATACTGGTGGGCACGTGACGGCGCTTGCCTCACGACCGCAGCTAGCTCGGCGACCAATTTTCATGCCTCTTGCATGTTCAAAGCAAATCGAAACCAGCCACGACCATCCTGGCCACCCATCGTACCGTACTGTACCGTGGGGATGCACGGGGACCACCCACGACGCCCGGTGACTTAGATGAAGACCTCCTTAAGACCTCTAAGTCGCCGAAGTAATTCCCTTAAGTCTTCATAGTGTGACTGCCGCTTAAGCGCGGGCGCCCCAGTGGTCCCGTATGTCGTGGTCGAGGAGGGGGCGGAGCAGGCGTCCCGCCATAACCCGGCAAGAACTTGGCGGCTGAGCCTCCGAGTTAATTGGCCTGTTATTGTCGGGTCCACCTGGGCTAGGTGGGATACCCACGTGGTGACATGCGGACAAGGGAAGAGAATCGAGGGAGAGAGAGTGGACAGATAGTGGTCAACAATTCAGGCATGCATAATCAGGCGGCAGTGCCATTATCATTGTGATGGTGAGAGACGGTTTCTTGGTCACGTACCTGGGGCAACACGCGAGGCAGGCATTGGCGCTCCCGTAGCGTGGTCAGGTCGTCGTCTATCTATGCATAGCTGGGACACTGCCTGGTTGCAACGGAAAAAGGGGATAGGATTATGTGAACAGTAGTCCTAGAAGGAAGTGTCCTGACGAGGCGTGTAGAAGGCGGGTGGAGGCGGGCTAGAAAAGAAAAGCAGGCGGGATTATGTAATGCAAGAGTTAGGGAAAAATAGATTTTGCGAGGTGGCGGTTTCCTTATTATTCTATGGTTAGTAGGTCAGTCCTCAGGCGGGGTTAGTATGTGAATAAGCAACAAGTAAAATGGACATGACATAATCAATATCTAATTGGCACAGTTATATATTCATACCCCCTCATAATACAGAGTGTCAAGAGGTGTCTTTCCTCTTACTTTCCCTGCAGGGGTTGCCATAGTTAAAGGTAAACATCTTCATTAATCATATATACATTGTCGGCAGTCATGTTGCCTGTGGCGGCTGTAGTTGGGTTTAGCCGTAGCTAAACGCACATGAAATTAATACAACAGTAATTACGACAGTCACAGGGACATGCATACAACGCGGGCATTACAGCTTACGTCATCAAAAAGGTATGGGGTGGATATCATTTAGTGCATACTTAGTTAGGGTTTAATAATGGCAGGGAGGAAAGAGATGTGGTTTGTATACTAGAAGAATGTGAGTTAAAAGATGTGGAACATGTGGATTGGTGTGGAGGTTTGGTCTAGAAAGGTTGAAGGTTGTCGTCTGTGGTCGGCCATTTTGGGGTGGGTTGTCCAGTGCTGGCTGCCGAGGCAGTAAGCTTCTAATTGGGCTGGGGGGGATTAGGCGCGAAAGGCGGGGTGTTTTGTTCCTCTCTCTCCGACCGTGTTGGTGAGTGTCTGTCTGTCTGTCTGTTGCTTTGGTAGGGTATGCACTTTAATTACTTAGAAAAGGGGGTAATGGAGCATGGGGGTACACATACACATACCGACAATGCAGAGGGGAATCAATATAATAACTAGCATGGGTGCATACTTATACCGTCATAAGGTAGAGACCAGGGGTGTCTTCCCGCCTTGTCTTCTTCTTAGAGGGCTGTCATAGTTAACCCGTCCAGCCCCGGCTAGTTTTGTAATGTTTGTTCACCAGAACCCGGCCGGTTTTCAAAAAATTGTTTTATTCCAAAAACAATAGCGAATGGGTTAGGAATGAAGGAAAAACCACGAAAAACCGCTCAAAAAGCTTAAAGAATGGTCCTACAGAGCCCCCGAAAACGTATTTTACAAGAGTAAAAAATTGAAGGTAATTATCCCCAAAAAACAGGTTATTGCGCGCTCACGCACACGCACGTGGACTTTGAGGGTTTTCAACCATCGGCATGGTTGCGTGGGATACGTACACAGTTCCCATACAAATCTGAGCCCTCTTGAGTGGCTACACCTGAAGTTACGGTCGGCGCAATTAGGGTGACGCGCCAGGCGCGTCTCTGGGGCTGTGCGTTACATACATCGCCGACGCGTCAGATGCGTCGCTGGGGCTGTACGGGTTAAACATAATAACTAGCATGGGTGCATACTTATACCGTCATAAGGTAGAGACCAGGGGTGTCTTCCCGCTTTCTCTTCTTCTTAGAGGGCTGTCATAGTTAAACATATATATATATATATATCATAAATATAATACATGGTTTGAAGGTGTGGCCGTCTGAAGGGTGATCAGAATTAAACATATATAAGTCAGCAGAGGTAATTCAATACAATAACCAGTATGGGGTACATACCTACACCTTCGTAATGTAGAGGGAAGAAGGTGTCTTCAGATCGTCTCGTTCCTGTACATGATGAAAGTATTATAGTCTGCAGGGTTATTATTAAATGGAATATATTCTTAGTGCGTATTCAAGAATGTCAGGGGGTAAGGAAATGTGGTTTGTATACTAGAAGGCTGGAAGTCAAATGACGTGTGCTTGTGGGGTGTTGTGAAGGGGGTTGGGTCTAGAAGGGTTGAGGACGCACAGTCCTCTGGGAGGTTGGAGGTTGTGGCTTGGAGTCGGCCATTTTGGGGTGAGTTGTCCGAGTTAGTGGCTGGGGTAGTGACTGCCTTATTTTGCAGGTGGTGGCCTTGGTTTGGGGATGATCCTGAAGGGGAGGAGTTTTTCGCTTCTGTCTTGTCTTGGTTGGGTGCTGGTGCGTCTCTTCTGGTCTACTGTTGGGGTCTTGGTTGTGTGTTGTTTCTCGAGGGGGCCTGTCGTTTTCTCGTCCTCCCTGTATTTCACTTCCCTCTCCTTCGTCGTAGGTACGACCTCGTACCTTAAGGTCGAACGTAAAAATGTTGAAGTGGTGGAAAGTTAAAGTTTGTTGGTGAAGAAAATCCCACCATTTGATGGATCGTTGGTCCGGGGTTCTGATTGGGTCTATGTTGACCAGGAGGGTTGTTTCTGTGGTATTGGTCAGGTTTGTGGCGATTGCTTCGTAGGGGTGCCGGATTCTGGTTAGGCGTCCGGTTGTTCAGGTTGTTTACTTAGTCGGCCTGATTTTGTGCACGTGCCTTGTTTAGTGGGGGCCTCGTGGCTCGACTCGGGAGGGGATGATTTATAGTGAGTGGGCTTGCTTGGAGTTGTGACTTGGGGGTGGGGTAGTTGGATGGGTTGATTTGTCGTTTGGTGTGTTTGAGGGGGTTAATGTAGAGGGAAAAGGTTTTGAAGTTGGTGGAGCCAGGCGGGTTGGTAATTCGAAAGGGGTGGTGTTAGTTGTGATCATGGAGGTGGTAGGTCTGGGGTTAGGGGGGTAGTAGGTTTAGGAGCGGTGGGGGAGGGGGGGGATGGTATGGTCGAGGAGGTGAAGGGAGAGTTGTGGATTGAGTTAGGTGGGGATTGGGATGCTGGGGAGGAGAGAATAGGGGGGGAGGTTATTGGTCGGGGAAGGATTTGTGTTATGGGTAGGGAGGGGGTTAGGTTGGGAAGAGATTTTGTTTTGTGGGACTGTGTTTTTGTCTTGGTTAGCCTCTTAATTCGGTGATGAATGGGGAGTCGTGGTTGAGGTAAGGTTTTGGATCGTAGTTCATAGTGGCAGGGTTGAGTAGATTTCTTTGGGGGGGTCAGGGGGGTGGTTTTGGGGGTGGTGTTGGAGGGGTTGGGGTTTGTGGGTGTTTTTCTTTCTTGGCCGGTGTTTTGGGGATGTGGGGTTCGGGGGGTGTGTTGGTGGAACTTCAGAGGGGGGGGGGGGGGGGTGCGGCTTAGGTGGCGGGGCAGGAGGGGTTGGAGGTGGTATGTAAAGTATGGCTGGAGTAGGTATGACTGGGTCCGGGTGGTTTGGAGTGGTGGTGAGGTCATGGCTGGGTCCGGGTTGGGGTGCAGGGGAGGATGTTTCTATTGGTTTGTATATGCGTATGAAACGGTTACGCATCGTGCGGATTTCTCTGTGATAATTGATGGAGGTTTGGTAGGCGTTTGGGACATGGGATACTGTGTATGGACCTACGTAATGTGGGCCCAGTTTGTTGATGACTGGCAGTTTGGCCACCATTACAGTATCGTGGATGGCGAAGGGGCTTTTGTCGTCTAGGGCGTCGTGTTTGGTGTCTTGGCAAACTTGGACGGTGTGGAGAGTGTTTTTGAGTTGTTGCAAGGGGTCAAGGCTGAATTGGGTAGTGGATGGTGTGGCTCGGTGGTAGAAGGGTAGTAGGATGGGGGCTGTGCCATATACTCGCTCGTGGGGGGAGATCCCGTCTTCTTTTGGGCAGGTGTTCATTCCCCATTGAATCATTTTGACTTGGGAGGCCCAGTCTGAGGTATTTAAAGCTATCATTCTTGTGTGGAGTTGGTTGTTGATGGTGCGGTGACTCCGTTCGCAGACTGCGTTGCCTTGGGGCCAATAGGGGGAGGAGTGCTTGATTTTGATGCCACATAGCCTGGTGAACTCTTCCCAAATTTGTCCCTTAAATTCTGGGGCTTTGTCAGATA
Organism: Paralithodes platypus; assembly: GCA_032716605.1. NCBI lineage: Eukaryota > Metazoa > Arthropoda > Malacostraca > Decapoda > Lithodidae > Paralithodes > Paralithodes platypus. The sequence goes on from CM064555.1 coordinate 2,360,068, forward strand.
GAAGTGACAGGGGTATTCCGAAGACTGGCAAAATTTCGGTGGCTAGTAGTGTGGCAATGGTAGTTGCTGTGTGGTCGGAAGTGGGGCAGGCGATTAGGAATTTGGAGTAGATGTCGACGAAGGTGACGATGTAGCGTTTGCCGTGGCTAACGGGAAAAGGTCCCATGACGTCCAAAGAGAGGGTTTGGAATGGTTTTTCGGTGACTTTTCTTTCAATTCCGGAGGGGTTGATGGTCCAGTATTGATCTTGGAAGATCTTGAGCATTTTGTTCTGTCCTAGATGGATGCCGCTTCCTTCGTGGATTGCAATCATGTACTCCTGGGCAACCGTTGGTTCGACGACGATGTGTCCAGATTCTGTTGTTAATTGGTCGCCCCAGCGGGTCAATTTGGAGAAAACGGTGTTGGGGATCCATTTAGGTTTGGTTTTTCTTTGCCAGGACTGGAGTAGGGTAGGTGGTGGTGGGGTGGAGTCGCAGCGGATGGAGGTATTGATGAGGTCGGTGTGTTGTAGGGCTGCGAGGTCAGTGGGGATGTCCTCGGGTACAGGTAGGCGGGAGAGTGCATCGGCGTTGGTGTGGAGTTTTCCGGGGCGGTAGTGGATGGCGAAGTCGTATTCCTCCAGGGTTTCTCTCCAACGTACTAATAGTGAAGAGTTTGTCTCAGATCTTCTGAGCCATTGTAAGCTCTGGTGGTCCGTAATGATATCTAATTTGGCGCCTAGGACAAAGGACCGGAAGTGGTTTAAAGCCCAAATTACTCCGAGGCATTCACGCTTTGTGGCGGCGTAGTTTTGCTGGGCGGTGTTCAGGGTGGAGCTAGCATAAGCAATCACGTGTTCGGATCCATCCCGGATTTGGGCTAGGACAGCTCCGATGGCGTACAGGGACACATCCGTGTACAGGCGGAAGGGTCGGGAATAATCTGGGAAGGCGACGGTGGGTGACTTTACCAGCTTGTCTTTCAGAGTCTCGAAGGCTAAGTGTCTTTCGGGGGTCCAGGTGAATTCCGTGCCTTTGTGGGTGAGTTGGTGGAGGGGTCTGGCGATGTCGGCAAAATGTGGGACGAAACGTCTGTAGTAGGTGGCTAGCCCTAGAAAGGAGCGTACCCCTTTTACTGTAGTGGGAGGTTGTTGGTCTTTAATGGCGGAGAGTTTCTTGGGGTCTGGAGAGAAGTCTGCGGCGGATATTACGTGTCCTAAGAACCCTACGGTATTCCTGGCCATTTCGCATTTGGAGGGCTTAAGTTTTAACCCGGCGTCCCTGATGCGTTGCAGTACTTGGCGTAGCCGATGAAGGTGTTCGGGCCAGGTCGCAGAGTAGCCGATAATGTCGTCCAGGTAGGCTAGGCAGGTCTCCCAGGTTAGTCCCTTTAATACGGACTCCATGAGGCGGGAAAAGGTGGCTGGGCCGTTACACAGGCCAAATGGTAAGACATTAAACTCGTACAGATGTCCGCCACTTGTGGAGAAGGCGGTTTTTTGTTGGTGTTCGGGCTTAATGGGGACTTGCCAATATCCGGCTTGTAGATCTAAGGTGGTGAACCATTTGGATCCGTGGAGGGAGTCGAGGGAGTCGTCGATCCTGGGTAGGGGAGTGGCATCTTTGATGGTGGCGTCATTTAGCCGACGGTAGTCAACACAGAACCTGGTGGAGCCATCTCTTTTTTTCACGAGTACTACGGGTGATGACCAAGGACTGACTGAAGGCGTGGCTATGCCGGCGTCCAACATCACTTGAACCTGTTGGTCTTCCTCTTGGCGTTGGAAGGGGTTCTTCCAGCGTGAGGGTTGTCGTAGTAGGGGTCCTGTGGTATGAATGGCGTGTTGTTCCAGGTTCGTCCGTCCAATTTCTGTGGGAGTCTGGGCGAACACGTCACGAAAGTCATGCAGTACTTGTTGCATCTGGCATTGTTGCAGGGGGGTTAAGGAGTCAGGGATTGTGGGTGGAGTGACGACCTCGTCAAAGGTCTCGAGGTCGCCGACGATTAAACCTTGGGGAAGAGTTAGTACATCGTCTGAAATATTTGCAATGAGAATGGTATTTTGCTGGGAAGATAATATGGCAGGTTGGATTATACATCGGTTTTGGGTTATAGATGGGTTAGAGGGAGTCAAAATCATGGTGTCGTGGGGTATGGGTCTTAGGGGCACCCATTGTTGATGGTTAGGGGGAATGGTGATTCTCTTTTGGATCATAGCAGGACTTATAATGGTCAGAGAAGGAGGTTGTTGGTCAGGGTTGCATAATGGGGAAGGTGTGTGGTTTGTAGTGTGTTTTTTGTTTTCGTTTTGAAGTTTAGCTTGGTGTTTCGCCTTTGTGTGGGGGTGGTGTTGGCGGTTGGGTTGGTCATGCAGGGTTGAGGGGTTAGGTTGTTTTTTGGTTTGGTGGAATGGTGTGTGGGGGTTGGGTGATTAGGCTTCACTTTGTTCTGACTTTGTCTGGGGGTCGGGCAGGTTAGGGGCGGTTGATTATGGGGGTGTTTTTTTTTTTTTTTAACGTGATTAGGCGTTGGCCACAGTCGACCTGGGCCTGCAATTTGTGAAGAAGATCGAGTCCCAGGTACCCGTCATAATGTTGGCAGTCTGAATGAAAGATCACGAATGAGTGATGGCACTTAGCGTAAGGGGCGGGGGTGGTCACGTATAAAGTTTCTCCCCTGACACATAGGGGGGCGTCCCCGGCACTGATTAATTTGAACTTGGTTGTGTGAATGTCTCCGAACTTCCTATGGTGTTTGTCGTAGAAGGAACTGAATATGCAAGATCGGGAAGCCCCGGTGTCTATGAGCAAACGGACAGGAATTCCCTGAAGTTGAGCTAGGTGGTAAATGGGGGGTGCTCGGTCATTTATAGTGTCCCCCGCCGAAGCCATGGTTGGCGGGGGATGATTTAAAAATCCTGGGGGTCGGCTTCAGCTTCTCCCAGGACCTCCTCCGTCCCTTGATCTGTTTCGGGGTGAGCAACGCCCTCGTCATCGAGGTCTTGGACCTCGTCGCCCCTGATCAACTCTTCCTCATTGGCAGAGATGCGGAGTTCGGCGGGGCGATATTTGGCGGAGTCTCGGATGTCATGAAGAGCACATTTGTGGTTACAGGCGGGGAAGTCATAAGGGTTGATAATAACAAGAGTGGGGTTCTTACTTTTGTTGTTGTTGTAGGCCTGGTTTTTGTTGTAGACTCGGCGGATGGGGTTGGGGTTGAACCGGGATCTGTTGGTTTGGGGTTTGGCCGAGTGGTAGGTAGGTGTGGTGGCCGATGGTCGGGTTGTGGTCAGGGGGTGGTTGGTGAACCTCTTAATGGCGGCGATGGTGCTAGTCTTCTGGGGGTATACCGCTAGGATTCTCCTGATGGTGATGAGGTCGCATTGGAACCCGACCGCGACGTGCACTGCGAAGTATTCGCGAACTGCTGAGGGCAATGCTTGAACTAGATTGACCAGGATGTGTTGGTCTTGTTGCACTTTAGGGAGAGTGAGGAAAGTGGATTTGATTTGTTGTGAGACAGAACTTAATGTGGCGTCTAGGTGTCCTTCGTACTTTATGTCTTTAATGCGAGCATGGGCAACGAAGATGCCTAGTGAGGGCTTAATAGCCTCGATAACTATGGGCCGGAACTGGTCCCAAGTGAGCGTGGGGTTAACCTGTGATGCAACAAGGGAAACGGCTTTTCCCAGGTGCGTTAGTAGTACGGCGATTTTTTCTCGGTCCGTATTATATGCCAAGTCTAATACTGGTTTTACAATGTCCATGTATGTTTCGATTTTGTACGTGTCTCCATCGTATTTCGGGATGGGGATGTGTGAACGAGGTGCGGTCATATTTGCGAATTTTCACTGCCCCTTTTTGATGTGAATGCAGTGAAATCTTCTATCCGAATCAAGAACCACCGCTGCCGCCAATGTTATGCCCTGGTTTTATTCAGGATTAACTATTGCGTAAGTGAGTTCTGCAAGACTGGGATGGCTCGTTTCACATACATACATACGAGGGATCAATAGAACACGCTAAGTAGAATCACAGGATGATATTTGTAATACAGCTTTATTTATTGAACACACTCACGGTATAGAAAAAGAATCAATTCACTTTAGAGAACATGAGTAGGAGTAATAAGTTCAGTAGTAATAGCTTGGTCTTTCTATTCTCCGAGCACAATCATGGATCTGGATTAGAGTATGCACTGCCACTTCCGAATCTCGGGCATTATTCTTCCGATACGGACATGATAAGAAGTGATAAGAAAGCCACTCGAGGGGGGGCACTGATTCAATTTACACAGTATCTGATGCAGTTCTTTGCTTTAGACCTAAGGTTTTAGTTATCTGATTAAGTGGGGGCTATCGTTGAGTTTTGACTTTACACGATCTAGCAGAGTCAAGTAGGCAATTATTTATGTATACTTTTAGCCATTAATGCGCGGATGGAAATTCGTTACTGAGATTAATTCACGTTTACGACCTATCCCTTAATTTGCGGGATCACAGAATATCTATACCAAAACATCCAATTTGGGAATAACTCGTGTCGTGGCTGCGGGTAAATACTGTCGCGGTAATTATCTCGTAATACATTTACTAGAACGAATTCTCTGGCAAAAACAGGGGACTCTAGGATCAAACTTGAAACACTCTTCACGGTTAGCGAATAACTCAAGGGTGAACATAGGAAAACACAACGGGTTGGTAACACTGTATCTCTACACTGATATTAAATACGGAATCGTGCCCGGTCAGGTTATCTTCTTTCTCCTCTTGATCTGGTGTCGTCGGGGGCTCCTTGGCTGTTCCAGGGGGCCGTCCAGGGTGTCCAGTTGTGTGAAGAAGTTACAGATGGGTCGGTTGACCGGTGATGAAGTTCAGTTAAGGTACTCTACTAGGATCTTAAATGGTCGGCTTCCTGGCTGGGCCAGAGGAGCGTCTCATGGAACGAACGTAAGCAATGTCAATGCACGGACTTTGCTTAACTGTCTCTGATCCATACGAGAGGTTCAATGAACCCAAAACACAGTAGGTCTTTCTACCCTAGATCTCTGTGTAGGTGTGGAGCTATATATTTCGCTCGTAGGTCTCTATATTAACCGGCGGGTTGCCACGGTTAATAAAGATCCAGGAAAATAATAGCTCAAGTCCTGGTGTTCAGCTTGCGGGGTGCCGATCGTCTGTCAGCAGGCGAGTAAAACAGTCTTCAAGCAGAGCGAGGTCCCGTTCGGCAAAAAGCTATGTTTGTACTTCCCCCGCTCTCCTCCTCTCGTAGTTTATATAGGGCAGGGTGACTCGGTGTTGCCGGGGCCAGGGGCTGGTGATTGTTCGTCATTGCTGGGGTGTTGGTTTCTGGGCAGGGCAATAGTCGACCTCTGGCAATCTGGCCCTCCGTTCCCAATGCTCTGAATTAGATACAGCGTTAGTTCACACACCGACATATAAGAATAATTAATTGCAGGTGCTATGGCAAGAGAGCCCCGTCGTGTTGTTGTTCACGGTGGCGAGGGGGAGGAGCCCCTCAGCCAGACGGGTCAGTGGCTAATCGTTTGACTTGATAAGTAGGTTACTTTTAAAAGGAAAAGAAAAAGGGGAAGAAAGGTAAGTGAACAGTTCTCTCGTACCAGTGGGCCGTGGTGACGCAGGAATGACAAGTCCTGTCATATTTCGAAGTTGCCTGCATGTGTACACAGGTGGTTGCTAAGCGCGGGCGCCCTAGTGGTCCCGTATGTCGGGGTCGAGGAGGGGGCGGAGCAGGCGTCCCGCCATGACCCGGCAAGGACTTGGCGGCTGAGCCTCCGAGTTAATTGGCCTGTTATTGTCGGGTCCACCTGGGCTAGGTGGGATACCCACGTGGTGACATGCGGACAAGGGAAGAGAATCGAGGGAGAGAGAGTGGACAGATAGTGGTCAACAATTCAGGCATGCATAATCAGGCGGCAGTGCCATTATCATTGTGATGGTGAGAGACGGTTTCTTGGTCACGTACCTGGGGCAACACGCGAGACAGGCATTGGCGCTCCCGTGGCGTGGTCATTTCGTCGTCTATCTATGCATAGCTGGGACACTGCCTGGTTGCAACGGAAAAAGGGGATGGGATTATGTGAACTGTAGTCCTAGAAGGAAGTGTCCTGACGAGGCGTGTAGAAGGCGGGTGGAGGCGGGCTAGAAAAGAAAAGCAGGCGGGATTATGTAATGCAAGAGTTAGGGAAAAATAGATTTTGCGAGGTGGCGGTTTCCTTATTATTCTATGGTTAGTAGGTCAGTCCTCAGGCGGGGTTAGTATGTGAATAAGCAACAAGTAAAATGGACATGACATAATCAATATCTAATTGGCACAGTTATATATTCATACCCCCTCATAATACAGAGTGTCAAGAGGTGTCTTTCCTCTTACTTTCCCTGCAGGGGTTGCCATAGTTAAAGGTAAACATCTTCATTAATCATATATACATAGTCGGCAGTCATGTTGCCTGTGGCGGCTGCAGTTGGGTTTAGCCGTAGCTAAACGCATGTGAAATTAATACAACAGTAATTACGACAGTCACAGGGACATGCATACGATGCGGGCATTACAGCTTACGTCATCAAAAAGGTATGGGGTGGATATCATTTAGTACATACTTAGTTAGGGTTAAATAATGGCAGGGAGGAAACAGATGTGGTTTGTATACTAGAAGAATGTGAGTTAAAAGATGTGGAACATGTGGATTGGTGTGGAGGTTTGGTCTAGAAAGGTTGAAGGTTGTCGTCTGTGGTCGGCCAGTTTGGGGTGGGTTGTTCAGTGCTGGCTGCCGAGGCAGTAAGCTTCTAATTGGGCTGGGGGGGATTAGGCGCGAAAGGCGGGGTGTTTTGTTCCTCTCTCTCCGACCGTGTTGGTGAGTGTCTGTCTGTCTGTCTGTTGCTTTGGTAGGGTATGCACTTTAATTACTTAGAAAAGGGGGTAATGGAGCATGGGGGTACACATACACATACCGACAATGCAGAGGGGAATCAATATAATAACTAGCATGGGTGCATACTTATACCGTCATAAGGTAGAGACCAGGGGTGTCTTCCCGCCTTGTCTTCTTCTTAGAGGGCTGTCATATTTAAACATAATAACTAGCATGGGTGCATACTTATACCGTCATAAGGTAGAGACCAGGGGTGTCTTCCCGCCTTCTCTTCTTCTTAGAGGGCTGTCATAGTTAAACATATATATATATATATCATAAATATAATAATACATGGTTTGAAGGTGTGGCCGTCTGAAGGGTGATCAGAATTAAACATATATAAGTCAGCAGAGGTAATTCAATACAATAACCAGTATGGGGTACATACCTACACCTTCGTAATGTAGAGGGAAGAAGGTGTCTTCAGATCGTCTCGTTCCTGTACATGATGAAAGTATTATAGTCTGCAGGGTTAGTATCAAATGGAATATATTCTTAGTGGGTATTCAAGAATGTCAGGGGGTAAGGAAATGTGGTTTGTATACTAGAAGGCTGGAAGTCAAATGACGTGTGCTTGTGGGGTGTTGTGAAGGGGGTTGGGTCTAGAAGGGTTGAGGACACACAGTCCTCTGGGAGGTTGGAGGTTGTGGCTTGGAGTCGGCCATTTTGGGGTGAGTTGTCCGAGTTAGTGGCTGGGGTAGTGACTGCCTTATTTTGCAGGTGGTGGCCTTGGTTTGGGGATGATCCTGAAGGGGAGGAGTTTTTCGCTTCTGTCTCGTCTTGGTTGGGTGCTGGTGCGTCTCTTCTGGTCCACTGTTGGTGTCTTGGTTGTGTTTTTTCTCGAGGGGGCCTGTCGTTTTCTCGTCCTCCCTGTATTTAAATAATAATAATACAAGTAATAATAATAATAATAATAATAATAATAATTATAATGCAGTGGCACAAACGTGACATCAGAACATCGTTATGGCAGATACCGAGAGGGCTGCACTATGATAACAAGATCTACGGGGATTACAAATGCCTGTAACGCCAAGCCTACATCTATCTATCTATCTATTGCCTGACGCCGTGATCCCCGAAGGGGTGGCCACGAACGAACCGCCCCCATGCACCTCTGTCCCCAGTCAGTCGACGCCCCTCCCCCCAACCAGCACCGCCTTCGTTCATGTAGTTCCTCACTCCATCCTTCCACCTCATATTCGGTCTACCTCTCCCCCTCTGTCCCTCCACCTCGCTCTCGTACACCCTCTTAGTCATTCTCTCGCTTTCCATACGTTCCATATGGCCGAACCATCTCAAGTTGTTCCTTTTCACACTTTCCAGCACATCTACCTCCACACCACACCTCCTTCTTACTTCCTCATTAGTCTGTCTATCCCTCCATGTAACTCCGCACGCACTCCTTAAGTAATTCATTTCCACTGCTCTCACTCTTGGTCTGAGTCTCTCAACCAACGTCCATGCTTCGCTTCCGTAAGTCAGTGTCGGGATTACCACACTGTCATGCAAGGACTTCTTCACTTCCATACTGACCACCCTATTTCTTGTTACTGCTTTTAGCGTTCCTACAACCCTCTTCCCCTGTTGTACCCTCTCCCGCACCTCTTCATCCATAGTCCCATCTTTACTCAACACACTGCCCAGATACTTAAAAGAGTTGACGATCTCCATAGCCTGACCGTTCAGCTTCACCTCACACTCTGTGACTTCACCCCTTTCGAAGACCATAACCTTGCTCTTCCCCGTATTTACCTTCAAATTCCGTTTTTCGCACACTGTTCCAAACTCATTTACCAGACCCTGCAACTCCCATTCATTATCACTCATCAGAACTGTATCATCCGCAAACAGCAGTATAGGTAGCTTCCACTCAATTCCCTCCCTTTTCAGCGATACACCAACATCCACTGCTCTTGATAGTATTTCTTTCATAACTCCATCCATATATACAGTAAACAACCACGGGGACATCACACACCCCTGTTTCAAACCAACATTCAGGTCAAAGAACTCGCTCTGCTCACTCTCCACACGTACTGCCGCCTTTGCACCCTCATACATGCTCTTCACTACTTTCAGCAACTTGCCATCTACTCCGTATATTCTAAGTACTTTCCACAAACCTTCTCTATCCACTCTGTCATAGGCCTTCTCCAAGTCCATAAAGGCAACATACACCTTTTGTTTCTTCTCCAGATACTTCTCCACAACACAATTCAGGGTAAAAATCTGATCTACACATCCTCTTCCCTTCCTAAACCGTCCCTGCTCGTCGCCTACCCATTTCTCCGTTCTCACTCTCACTCTCTCAATCACTACCCTACTGTATACCTTCCCTACTACGCTTAGAAGACATATTCCTCGGTGGTTACCACACACACTCCTCTTTCCCCTTTGCCCTTATATAGGGGGACTATTATGCCAGTCTTCCAGTCATCGGGTGCACTCCCCTTCTCCCATGCTAGTTTGCACATTTTCCATACCCATTCTATCACTATCTCAGCACCATACCTCAACATTTCCCCACACACTCCATCTGTTCCTGGTGCTTTCCCCAATTTCACTCTTTTCATGGCTTCCGACACTTCTGACCTCCTGATCCCCACCTCCTCCTCCACTACTTCTCTTTCTCCCTCCCATACCATATCCAGCTATGTTTGCTGGCTCTTCATTCCTTTCATTTAGCAACTCACTGAAGTACTCCCTCCATCTTTCGACTCTCTCTTGCTTCTCGGCTAGCATTCTCCCATTCTTATCTTTCACACCCTTACTGTTTCCCTTGCTACCTTCCCTAACTTTCTTGATTTCTTTCCAGAACAGTTTCTTACTCTCCCTCCATTTTACACTCAGATTCCTTCCAAATTCCTCATCTACTCTTCTCTTACTTTCCTTCACTACTCTCTTCACCACCCTCTTACTCTCCACGTACCTCGCTCGTTTCTGTCTCTCGGAATCTTCATTCCCTCTACTACCCAACCACTCTCTATATGCTTTCTTCTTTTCTTCCACAGCTATTCTTACCTCTTCTGTCCACCATGCTGTACCTTTCACTCCCCTCCCTCTTCTCCTCACTCCACACACCTCCTCACATGCTGCACATGTTCCTTCATATGTTCCTTCAATCCTAGTCTGTGATCCCTCGAGTGTCTCAGCAATGTCTCATCTGGTAGTCCCAGGAGCTTGGGGTTAAGTGGAACCAAACAGAGAAACAAATATAGTATGTAATTTATTGTACTGTAATATATCTATCTATCTATCTATCTCTCTCTCTCTCTCTCTCTCTCTCTCTCTATATATATATATATATATATATATATATATATATATATTATATATATATATATATATATATATATATATATATATATATATATATATATATATATATATGGATGGAACTCTCTCCCAGAATCAGTCTTTCCCTCTTCCTATGACTTAAATTGCTTCAAAATCCGTGTGTCCGGGCATTTTGGCTCGAACGTCCCTTGATTTTGGCCCTGTCATTCTTTCAACTATGGGGGAGCCACTCGCTATAGGCAGTTCTGCCTTTTGCCTCCCTTAATCACATATAAGAAACAAATATATAGGCCTATATATACTGTATATACTGTATATATATATGATATATATATGTATATATATATATATGACATGAGACTATAACTACATTTTCTATGGATACAACGGTCTTAACACTTGTATGTATTATGTGTATGTGTGTGTTTATACTCGGCTGGTCTCGAACCACCTACAGTCAAGACGAGCGTCCATGTTTTTTTTTTCAACTCTACCATAGCGTGATTAAGAATATGTAACCTTTTCCTATTTAAATAAAGGACAAAGGAAATCTTACTTGGGGAAAGTCTTCAATCTCATGCTCAAGTCGTAGGTTAAGCCCGGCTGAGAGTATAGAAACATTTAGTAGCTTACACCTATGTGTAAGATATGCCTAATATATATGTATGTGCTGATTTATATTAAATATGCATATATATATATATATATATATATATATATATATATATATATATATATATATATAATATATGTTTTTATTAATTTACCTCCAACACCAAACACCTCCCAATGAAATTAATGAAAGCAACCTAGTGATCCTCCGGGATTCGAACCTGCAATCAGGATACATCTAGTAAGGAGGTAATCAATCCATTGGACCTGTGAGAGCTAACAACATTATGCGTGCTTGAACGGGCTTATTAATGTTTTCGTTGTTTCCGGGACTAATTAATTTGTCAAAGAGGCCGACGGAACAATGCCTCTGTTTACCCAGCCTCCTACATTCAGCTTAAGGCGAGATGGGTCGTTTTTCTGGCCCCCCTTCTGCCTCATGTTTAGCCCCATTAGTTTTCAGATTGTATGATATTCGGCCCATTAGCTTGGCGATTATAATACCTTTCACCCCATTTCTTTGTCAATATTAAGGCTTTTCGCGTCATTTAGGTGTCGATTTTTTCCTGGCGAACGATAGCGAGCCTGTAATTATAAGGGGAACCGGCCTTCGGCTGGGATATTGTTCTACCAAAAAATGTACACATTTATCTTGAAGGGGGGGGCGCGGTCTATGGGGTGTTTTTATAAGTTTGAGGGAGGTCTAGCGAAGACACTATAACATAAAATATTATATGAATTAACAGACCAAAAAACAGCCCCTTAACCTGCACACCACCTGTGTCTCCATCATCACCCTAATTACGCTGCTCTCAAAAATGCCATAATTCATCCGTCACAATGGCCCGGGTTGCGTCAAGATCACAGGCGGCAGTGTCTAACCCTTTACTGTTGTTTCAGGCCTGTTGTTGTTGTAGTTGTTGTTGTGCCTGTTGTATCCTGCCTGTTGTTGTTGTACCTGTTGTATCCTGCCTGTTGTTGTTTTTGTTCTTGTTGTTGTGCCTGTTGTATTCTGCCTGTTGCTGTTGTTGTTGTACCTGTTGTATCCTGCCTGTTGTTGTTGTTGTTGTTGTTGTTGTGCCTCTTGTATCCTGCCTGTTGTTGTTGTTGTTGTGCCTGTTGTATCCTGCCTGTTGTTGTTGTTGTTGTTGTATCCTGCCTGTTGGTGTTGTGCCTGTTGTATCCTGCCTGTTGTTGTTGTTGTGCCTGTTGTTCCTGCCTGTTGTTGTTGTTGTTGTGCCTGTTGTATCCTGCCTGTTGTTGTTGTTGTTGTACCTGTTGTATCCTGCCTGTTGTTGTTGTTGTTGTGCCTGTTGTATCCTGCATGTTGTTGTTGTTGTTGTGCCTGTTGTATCCTGCCTGTTGTTGTTGTTGTGCCTGTTGTATCCTGCATGTTGTTGTTGTTGTGCCTGTTGTATCCTGCCTGTTGTTGTTGTTGTTGTTTTTGTATCCTGCCTGTTGGTGTTGTGCCTGTTGTATCCTGCCTGTTGTTGTTGTTGTGCCTGTTGTATCCTGCCTGTTGTTGTTGTGCCTGTTGTATCCTGCCTGTTGTTGTTGTGCCTGTTGTATCCTGCCTGTTGTTGTTGTGCCTGTTGTATCCTGCCTGTTGTTGTTGTGCCTGTTGTATCCTGCCTGTTGTTGTGCCTGTTGTATCTTGCCTGTTGTTGTTGTGCCTGTTGTATCCTGCCTGTTGTTGTTGTGCCTGTTGTATCCTGCCTGTTGTATCCTGCCTGTTGTTGTTGTTGTTGTTCTGCCTGTTGTACCCTGCCTGTTGTTGTTGCTGTTGTTGTGCCTGTATACCCTGCCTGTTGCTGTTGTTGTTGTTGTTGTACCTGTTGTATCCTGCCTGTTGTATCCTGCCTGTTGTTGTTGTTGTGCCTGTTGTATCCTGCCTGTTGTTGTTGTTGTTGTTGTTGTGCCTGTTGTATCCTGCCTGTTGTATCCTGCCTGTTGTATCCTGCCTGTTGTTGTTGTTGTGCCTGTTGTATCCTGCCTGTTGTTGTTGTTGTTGTTGTGCCTGTTGTACCCTGGCTGTTGTTGTTGTGCCTGTTGTACCCTGCCTGTTGTTGTTGTTGTTGTTGTTGTTGTATCCTGCCTGTTGTTGTTGTTGTTGTTGTTGTTGTATCCTGCCTGTTGGTGTTGTGCCTGTTGTATCCTGCCTGTTGTTGTTGTGCCTGTTGTATCCTGCCTGTTGTTGGTGTGCCTGCTGTTGTTGTTGTTGTTGTGCCTGTTTTATCTTGCCTGTTGTTGTTGTGCCTGTTGTATCCTGCCTGTTGTTGTTGTTGTTGTTGTGCCTGTTGTACCCTGGCTGTTGTTGTTGTTGTTGTGCTTGTTGTACCCTGCCTGTTGTTGTTGTTGTTGTGCCTGTTATATCCTGCCTGTTGCTGTTGTTGTTGTGCCTGTTGTACCCTGCCTGTTGTTGTTGTTGTTGTGCCTGTTGTACCCTGCCTGTTGTTGTTGTTGTTGTGCCTGTTGTATCCTGTCTGTTGTAGTTGTTGTTGTTGTTGTTGTTGTGCCAGTTGTATCCTGCCTGTTGTTTTTGTTGTTGTGCCTGTTGTACCCTGCCTGTTGTTGTTGTTGTTGTTGTGCCTGTTGTACCCTGCCTGTTGTTGCTGGTGTTGTGCCTGTTGTATCCTGCCTGTTGTTGTTGTTGTGCCTGTTGTATCCTGCCTGTTGTTGTTCCTGTTGTATCCTGCCTGTTGTTGTTGTTGTGCCTGTTGTATCCTGCCTGTTGTTTTTGTTGTTATGCCTGTTGTATCCTGCCTGTTGTACTCTGCCTGTTGTTGTTGTGCCTGTTGTACCCTGCCTGTTGTTGTTGTTGTTGTGCCTGTTGTATCCTGCCTGTTGTTGTTATTGTGCCTGTTGTATCCTGCCTGTTGTTGTGCTTGTGCTTGTTGATGTCCTTGTTGTTGTTGTTGTGCTTGGTGTTTTTTGTTTTTGTTTTTTGCCTGTTGTTGGTGTTGTTGTTGTTATTGATGTTGTGCCTAACGTTGTTGTTGTTGTTTCCCGCCTGTTGTTGTTGTTGTTGTTTTGCCTGTTGTATCCTGCCTGTTGTTGTTGTTGTTGTACCTGTTGTATCCTGCCTGTTGTTGTTGTTGTTGGTGTGCCTCTTGTATCCTGCCTGTTGTTGTTGTTGTTGTTGTGCCTGTTGTATCCTGTCTGTTGTTGTTGTTGTTGTATCCTGCCTGTTGGTGTTGTGCCTGTTGTATCCTGCCTGTTGTTGTTGTTGTGCCTGTTGTATCCTGCCTGTTGTTGTTGTTGTTGTGCCTGTTTTATCCTGCCTGTTGTTGTTGTTGTTGTACCTGTTGTATCCTGCCTGTTGTTGTTGTTGTTGTGCCTGTTGTATCCTGCATGTTGTTGTTGTTGTGCCTGTTGTATCCTGCCTGGTGTTGTTGTTGTTGTGCCTGTTGTATCCTGCATGTTGTTGTTGTTGTGCCTGTTGTTGTTGTTGTTGTTGTTGTTGTTGTATCCTGCCTGTTGCTGTTGTGTCTGTTGTATCCTGCCTGTTGTTGTTGTTGTTGTGCCTGTTGTATCCTGCCTGTTGTTGTTGTTGTTGTGCCTGTTGTATCCTGCCTGTTGTTGTTGTGCCTGTTGTATCCTGCCTGTTGTTGTTGTGCCTGTTGTATCCTGCCTGTTGTTGTTGTTGTTGTGCCTGTTGTACCCTGCCTGTTGTTGTTGTTGATGTTGTTGTTGTGCCTGTTGTATCCTGCCTGTTGTTGTTGTGCCTGTTGTATCCTGCCTGTTGTTGTTGTGCCTGTTGTATCCTGCCTGTTGTTGTTGTTGTGCCTGTTGTATCCTGCCTGTTGTTGTTGTGCCTGTTGTATCCTGCCTGTTGTTGTTGTTCCTGTTGTATCCTGCCTGTTGTTGTTCTGCCTGTTGTATCCTGCCTGTTGTTGTTGTTGTTGTTCTGCCTGTTGTACCCTGCCTGTTGTTGTTGCTGTTGTTGTGCCTGTTGTACCCTGCCTGTTGCTGTTGTTGTTGTTGTTGTACCTGTTGTATCCTGCCTGTTGTATCCTGCCTGTTGTTGTTGTTGTGCCTGTTGTATCCTGCCTGTTGTTGTTGTTGTTGTTGTTGTTGTTGTGCCTGTTGTATCCTGCCTGTTGTATCCTGCCTGTTGTATCCTGCCTGTTGTTGTTGTTGTGCCTGTTGTATCCTGCCTGTTGTTGTTGGTGTTGTTGTGCCTGTTGTATCCTGCCTGTTGTTGTTGTTGTTGTTGTATCCTGCCTGTTGGTGTTGTATCCTGCCTGTTGTTGTTGTTGTTGTTGTTGTATCCTGCCTGTTGGTGTTGTGCCTGTTGTATCCTGCCTGTTGTTGTTGTTGTTGTTGTTGTTGTATCCTGCCTGTTGGTGTTGTGCCTGTTGTATCCTGCCTGTTGTTGTTGTGCCTGTTGTATCCTGCCTGTTGTTGTTGTGCCTGCTGTTGTTGTTGTTGTTGTGCCTGTTTTATCTTGCCTGTTGTTGTTGTGCCTGTTGTATCCTGCCTGTTGTTGTTGTTGTTGTTGTGCCTGTTGTACCCTGGCTGTTGTTGTTGTTGTTGTGCCTGTTGTACCCTGCCTGTTGTTGTTGTTGTTGTGCCTGTTATATCCTGCCTGTTGCTGTTGTTGTTGTGCCTGTTGTACCCTGCCTGTTGTTGTTGTTGTTGTGCCTGTTGTACCCTGCCTGTTGTTGTTGTTGTTGTTGTTGTGCCTGTTGTATCCTGTCTGTTGTAGTTGTTGTTGTTGTTGTTGTTGTATCCTGCCTGTTGTTTTTGTTGTTGTGCCTGTTGTACCCTGCCTGTTGTTGTTGTTGTGCCTGTTGTACCCTGCCTGTTGTTGCTGTGCCTGTTGTATCCTGCCTGTTGTTGCTGGTGTTGTGCCTGTTGTATCCTGCCTGTTGTTGTTGTTGTTGTTGTGCCTGTTGTATCCTGCCTGTTGTTGTTCCTGTTGTATCCTGCCTGTTGTTGTTGTTGTTCCTGTTGTATCCTGCCTGTTGTTTTTGTTGTTATGCCTGTTGTATCCTGCCTGTTGTACTCTGCCTGTTGTTGTTGTGCCTGTTGTACCCTGCCTGTTGTTTTTGTTGTTGTGCCTGTTGTATCCTGCCTGTTGTTGTTATTGTGCCTGTTGTATCCTGTTTGTTGTTGTGCTTGTGCTTGTTGATGTCCTTGTTGTTGTTGTTGTGCTTGGTGTTGTTTTTGTTGTTGTTTTGCCTGTTGTTGGTGTTGTTGTTGTTATTGATGTTGTGCCTAACGTTGTTGTTGTTGTTGTTGTTTCCTGCCTGTTGTTGTTGTTGTTGTTTTGCCTGTTGTATCCTGCCTGTTGTTGTTGTTGTTGTACCTGTTGTATCCTGCCTGTTGTTGTTGTTGTTGTTGTTGTGCCTCTTGTATCCTGCCTGTTGTTGTTGTTGTTGTTGTGCCTGTTGTATCCTGTCTGTTGTTGTTGTTGTTGTTGTATCCTGCCTGTTGGTGTTGTGCCTGTTGTATCCTGCCTGTTGTTGTTGTTGTTGTGCCTGATGTATCCTGCCTGTTGTTGTTGTTGTTGTGCCTGTTGTATCCTGCCTGTTGTTGTTGTTGTTGTACCTGTTGTATCCTGCCTGTTGTTGTTGTTGTTGTGCCTGTTGTATCCTGCATGTTGTTGTTGTTGTGCCTGTTGTATCCTGCCTGGTGTTGTTGTTGTTGTGCCTGTTGTATCCTGCATGTTGTTGTTGTTGTGCCTGTTGTATCCTGCCTGTTGTTGTTGTTGTTGTTGTTGTTGTATCCTGCCTGTTGCTGTTGTGCCTGTTGTATCCTGCCTGTTGTTGTTGTTGTTGTGCCTGTTTTATCCTGCCTGTTGTTGTTGTTGTTGTGCCTGTTGTATCCTGCCTGTTGTTGTTGTGCCTGTTGTATCCTGCCTGTTGTTGTTGTTGTTGTGCCTGTTGTACCCTGCTGTTGTTGTTGTTGTTGTTGTTGTGCCTGTTGTACCCTGCCTGTTGCTGTTGTTGTTGTTGTTGTTGTACCTGTTGTATCCTGCCTGTTGTATCCTGCCTGTTGTTGTGCCTGTTGTATCCTGCCTGTTGTTGTTGTTGTTGTTGTTTTTGTGCCTGTTGTATCCTGCCTGTTGTTGTTGATGTGCCTGTTGTATCCTGCCTGTTGTTGTTGTGCCTATTGTATCCTGCCTGTTGGTGTTGTTGTTGTGCCTGTTGTATCCTGCCTGTTGTTGTTGTTGTAGTTGTCGTATCCTGCCTGTTGGTGTTGTGCCTGTTGTATCCTGCCTGTTTTTGTTGTGCCTGTTGTATCCTGCCTGTTGTTGTTGTGCCTGTTGTTGTTGTTGTTGTTGTGCCTGTTGTATCCTGCCTGTTGTTGTTGTGCCTGTTGTATCCTGCCTGTTGTTGTTGTTATTGTTTTGCTTGTTGTACCCTGGCTGTTGTTGTTGTTGTGCCTGTTGTACCCTGCCTGTTGTTGTTGTTGTTGTTGTGCCTGTTGTATCCTGCCTGTTGTTGTTGTTGTTGTGCCTGTTGTACCCTGCCTGCTGTTATTGTTGTTGTTGTTGTTGTTGTGCCTGTTGTATCCTGCCTGTTGTATTTGTTGTTGTTGTTGTTGTGCCTGTTGTATCCTGCCTGTTGTTTTTGTTGTTGTGCCTGTTGTACCCTGCCTGTTGTTGTTGTTGTTGTTGTTGTTGTGCCTGTTGTATCCTGCCTGTTGTACTCTGCCTGTTGTTGTTGTGCCTGTTGTATCCTTCCTGTTGTTGTTGTTGTTGTGCCTGTTGTATCCTGCCTGTTGTTGTTGTTGTGCTTGTTGTATCCTGCCTGTTGTTGTGCTTGTGCTTGTTGATGTCCTTGTTGTTGTTGTTGTGCTTGGTGTTGTTTTTGTTGTTGTTTTGCCTGTTGTTGGTGTTGTTGTTGTTGTTATTGATGTTGTGCCTAACGTTGTTGTTGTTGTAGTTGTTTCCCGCCTGTTGTTGTTGTTGTTGTTTTGCCTGTTGTTGTTATTTTTTGGTTTGTCTATCTATGTATTTATTTTATAGTATCCTCGCTAGACCTTCATCAAGCTTAAACAAAACTTTTCGGTAGACAAATGTCCCCCTTGCTGTCGCTTGCCAGGAAACAATCGACACCTAAATGGCACGAAAGTCTTTTATATTGACGGAGAAATGGGCCGAAAGGTCTTAACATCGTCTTATGGGACTAAACATAAGGGAGAAAAAGCAACTACCTCCCCCATAATCCCACCTGTTGTTGTTGTTGTTGTTGTTGTTGTTGTTGTTGTTCCAGCTTCTGTGTTTTAAGGGAAGATGGGCCATTTTTCTGGCCTCCCTTCTTCCTCATGTTTAGCCCCATTGATTTTCAGATTTTAAGACGTTCGGCCAATTAGTTAGGCGATTTTAAGACCTCTCGCCCCATTTCTTTATAAATTTTAAGACTTTTTGTGTCATTTAGGATTCGATTTTTTCCTGGCGAGTGATGGCGAGCCTGTATTTAAATAGGAGCCGGCCTTCGTCCTGGACATTTTCCTATCGAAAAATATACAAATTTATCTTAAAGAACGGTCTTGGGGATTTTTTGTTTCTTTATTTGTTTACAGCTTGATGGAGATCTAGGGAGAAAACTAAACAAATAATTATAATAAGATACATAAATGAGCAAATAAATACGCTCATCCCCCCTTAATTACCTTGAGCTGTTAGTAATTCACAGTGCGACAAATATCTCACAATTGGTAGTTGTAGGACATCAATTAATGTAATGGATGTCCATTGTGTGCTGAGAGGGAAATATAAGATAGGTTTGTATGATTAACCAACTCTCGCTCTCTCTCTCTCTCTCTACTAGAATTAAGTCCTGACCACCTCGCCGGGATCGTAAGGTCTGTGTGGTCAGTGTATCTATGTACATTTCTCTCTCTCTCTCTCTCTCTCTCTCTCTCTCTCTCTCTCTCTGCTACATAGGGATATACGACTTATGAGTGTAATATAATCTCTCCTTGTATTCAAGTATATTAACATTATTTTCTATCAAGGGGGTGTTTTTTCTGGCCCCCCTTCATGTTTAGCCCCATTAGTTACGAGATTTAATGACATTCGCCTCGTGAGTTTGGCGATTTTAAAACCTATCACCCCATTTCCTTGTAAATATAAATATGTCTCCTGCCATTTTGGTGTCGATTTCTTCCTGGTAAGCGATAGCGAGTCTGTTATGTAGGAGGAACCGTTCCATATTTCCAACGAAAAATATGCAAATTTATCTCATTGAGAAGTTTTATGTTGGATAGAGGTCTAAAAAGTAAAAAAAAAAAAAAAAAAAAAAAAAAAAAAAAAATAATAATAATAATAATAATAATAATAATAACAAAGTAGAGGTGTTGTTTTAAATAAAACTGCAGACCAAATTCTGAGTATTTGCCTTGCTCTTCTCATTTGACTAATAAAAGGCATTTCTTTAAATATTTCAGAATTTGTTATGTTATTTTAACTGAACATTGAAAAGAAAAACTATATACCCCCAGTTGATTGTGCATAAATCTAATCGCATGTTTAGCTCTATTAGTTTTGAGATATTTAGACATTACCCCCATTAGTTTGGCGATTATAAGACCTTTCACCACATTTTAAAACGTTCGGTGCCATTTAGGTGTCGATTTTATCCTGGCGAGCGAAAGCGAGCCTGTAGTTTAGAAGGAACTGGCCTTCGGCTGGTATATTTTTCTACCCAAAAAAAAATTACACATTTACCTCGAAGGGGGTTCTTGGGAGTATTTTTGTTTTAAGCTCGATGGAGGTCTAGGAAGGACACTAGCAACCTCCCCATAAACTACTGCATGAGAAAAAAATAATCTAATTTAAGGGGGTAGTACTCGCTTTTTCTGGACCCCCTTCTCCCTCATGCTTAGCATATTAGTGTTGGGGTTTTAATACGTTCGTTCCGTTAGTTTGTCGATTTTGAGACCTTTAGAATACAGGTTTGTTTTTGTTCTTTATTAGGATACAAATTGTTATTGTTGATTCCAGATACAGATTCATACAATTGTTTTTCGCCTCATGTTTGTGTCAATATTAAGACCTTTTGTGCGGTTTAGGTGGCGATTTTTCCTGGCGAGCGAAAGCGAGCCTCTAATTTTAGAAAGACAAATGTACAAATTTATCTTGAAACGGGGTCTAGGGGTGTTGTTCTAAGCTTGAAGGAGGTCTAGCGAGGAAACTCAAAAATATATTAACAAATAAATAAATAGACCAAAAACCAACACTTAATACTGTAGTTGCTGGTGGAAGTTTATAGAATGATTAAGAATTACATAGGGGGTTACATGTGAGGGTTATATATTAAGAATTACATATTAAGAATTACATAGGGGGTTACATGTGAGGGTTATATATTAAGAATTACATAGGGGTTACATGTGAGGGTTATATATTAAGAATTACATAGGGGGTTACATGTGAGGGTTATATTAAGAATTACATAGGGGGTTACATGTGAGGGTTATATATTAAGAATTACATAGGGGGTTACATGTGAGGGTTATATATTAAGAATTACATAGGGGGTTACATGTGAGGGTTATATATTAAGAATTACATAGGGGGTTACATGTGAGGGTTATATATTAAGAATTACATAGGGGGTTACATGTGAGGGTTATATATTAAGAATTACATAGGGGGTTACATGTGAGGGTTATATATTACATAGGGGGTTACATGTGAGGGTTATATATTACATAGGGGGTTACATGTGAGAGTTATATATTCACACACACAAATATTGGCTAGAGCTCTGGAATATTTGTCAGTAGCTGTACATCTCGGGAACTTAGATCAGCTTACCATACAATACCTAAGAGCACAATATGTCGTACGATACAAGATTAATGGGAACCCAACTGGCATTAATACAAGACCTGTCTCGAGGGGAGAGTATGTTGCCAGCTCCCAGTGGAATGTTACACGTCTATTTATTTGCTCATTTACGTATCTTTGCATTATTCCTTTAGTCTCCTCCCTAGACCTCCATCAAATTAAAAAAAAGAAAAGAAAAAAAAAACCTGCCCAAGATCCTCTTACAAGACAAAATTGTACATTTTTCAATGGAAAAATGTTCCGGCCGAAGGCCAGTTCCTTTTAAATTACAGGCTAGCTATCGCTCGCCAGGAAAAATATCGACACCTAAATTACACGAAAAGTCTTAATATTGACAAAGAAATGGGGCGATAGCTCTAAAAAAACGCCAAACTAATCGGCCAAACGTCATAAAATAGGAAGAATAATGGGATTAAACATGAGGAAGAAGGGGGACCAAAGAAACTACCCATCTCCCCTTAACCCATTCAGTACCGGTGACATCCTTTTTATTATATGCTGGCCATTATTAGACGATTTTATGTAGCTGAGGAAGGACGTTTACCCATTAAAAGGCAACATACTATCTCAATTAATCCTTTTAGCTATAATGTATATTTCCTAAGCTTCATAAAACTACCTTAAATTGGACTAAAAGGTGTAAATACGATCTCAATAAACCCTCTGAATAACATAGGTCCTTCTTAAACTGTATCCAGTCGTCTAATGTTCGACTCGAAGGGGTAAATACGATTCCCATAAACCCTCTGAATAACATAGGTCTTTCTTCAACTGCATACAATCGTCTAATGTTAGCCAGAATCAAAGGTAAAAAGTCGGGGTTAACCCCCTCTTTACCAGCGGCATCTTTTTATCTTTTTCTGACTACTTTTAGACGATTATATTCAGCTTAAAAAGGGCCTCCGTCAATTATCAGCCTTCGAACTATCTCACATAATCCTTTTTACTACCACAGATCCTTCTTAACCTCTGAAGTGCGCATGGGGGGTATGAGACACCTCTGCCTGTGCGCATGTATTTGAGCTAAATATTTATTTATTAATAAATATTATTTATAAAATATTATTTCCATCACTAAAATATTTATTTTACCATAAATAGCATTAATACTTCTCCATATGCGCCTATTATAGGTTGATTATAAAGGTATTAACCTGTTACAACAATAAAAAAAGTGGAAACAGCGTTTGGATGGTCAAAATCGGCGATACAGGCCGGGAGTTACATAATGTATGGCTGAGGCAACCTCCTTTCCCGCCACTTTTCCCCAAGTCTGGAGAGACACTGTCGATCGATATTCTCTCTCTCTCTCTTGCACTCGCTTGCTAACAGTGATGACAATGCCCTGCTTGCAACTCGCTAATGTTAGCACGAAAATATACCACAGAATAAGGGAATAACAGGGAAAATAGGTGATAACTGAAGGAGGGGAGGAAAGTGGGGAAGGAGGGGAGGTAGAGGAGTGATATTTTGCATGGCCAAGGGGCCAACAAAAAAAAATAAATAAATCGGTGTTTTAAATTGATTTTTTTTTCCCTGACTCTTAAGAGTCTTCCCGCACTCCGCCGGGGGAACTCTTAAGAGTCTTCCCGGGTTAAACTATACAAAATCGTCTAAATATAGCTGGAATTCAATACAAAAAATTGGCATCGTGCTGAAGGGGTTAAATATTATTCGAGTTCAGCAATAGCATCAGTTAGGGTGTACTGCCTAATTCACAGATAGTTGCATAAAATGGATTAGCCACTTTGGGGTCTATTAGCCTTCTGTAAATTTTAGCATCCTTGTGTGTGTGTGTGTGTGTGTGTGTGAGTATATTTGTTTGTGTGTGTGTTTGTGTGTGTGTGTGAGTGAGTGTGTGTGTGTGTGTGTGTGTGTGTGTGTGTGTGTGTATGTGTGTGTTTTCATCCCTCCGATTAGCTTCCTGTAAATGTTAGCATCCTTTTGTGTGTGTGAGTGTGTGTGTGTGTGTGTGTGTGTATATGTATGTGTATATGTGTGTGTATATGTGTGCAAATGAGGGTACGGTATGTAAATTTGCTGGTGGCTACAATTTTATCCCAGCTTAGCGCTTACTCGGGTAATAGGCTCGTTGTGTAGCCCATTTGCCAGGCGAACGGGGCAGGCTTGTAATACCGTAATTTCTACCAACCAATCCCAAGTTCAAGGGGAGAGGTAAATCGGACGTAAATAAAAAAAAAAAAAAAAAAAAAATGAAAAAAAAAAAAAATACAAAAACACACACACTCGCACACACATACAACAAATATGTTAACACACACACACACACACACACACAACAAGGATACTAATGCACACATACACATATAGAGGGATGCTAAAATATACAGAAGCACACCAAAAGTGAGAATCGGAGGCATAAAAAAGAAAAACAAAAAAGAAAACACACACACACACACACCCTACTTACACAACTCAATTACTTTTTCTGAACGCCCCAGCCAGCAATCCCTCAAAAACAAACGTAATGAAGCCATGCAACACTTATCTTCTGATCTAAATACTAATTCCAATTGGGGAAGAGAAAACCTTATTACCTTTAATGCTTCTAAAACCCAATTTCTTCGTCTTACTACCCGTTCGGAACTCCCAGAGGACTATCCATTACACTTTAACAATACAAAAATCAATCCTTCATCTTCTCTCAATATTCTCGGTGTCTCCTTTTTTTCTGCTCTCACTTGGAAGGATCATATTACCAGTCTTGCTAAGGCAGCCTCCCAGAAGCTGCGTGTGCTCAACCACCTCAAGTGGTTCTTTACCCCTGCGCAGCGTCTGGCTCTGTACAGGGGCACAGTGCGTCCTTGTATTGAGTATTGTTCACATGTATGGGGAGGATCCTCTCACACAGCACTCCTAGACAAAGTAGAAAGGAAAGCCTTTCGTATCATTAACTCCCGTCCACTCACCAACTCTCTGCAATCTCTCTCTCTCTTCGTCGCAATGCTGCACAAACACACATACATATGTTAACACAATATTATTTAACCGTTTCAGTACCGGTGCCGTCCTTTTAACTATATTCTAAATATTAGGAGACGACTTCATTCAGATGGTATGGGTCTCTGGCAATTAACAGGCTTCAAACTATTTCATTTAACCCTCTTTACTACAACAGATCCTTCTATAAATGCACAACATCCTCAACATATAGCTACAGTGCATTCATTCGACATATATCGACAGGCCCCACCCGCTTCCACCAGCGCCGTAGACGAAGTAGAGCTTATCATACCGCAATCTCGGACAAGTAACTTGTCACCTTACCACAGAGCTGATAAGAGCTCCAAGTAAAATTAATTATACGATGTAAGAGCGCTTTAATACATGCATATTTGCAGTTACTCTTTACTATACAATATTACCATATATCATTGTACAGAAAAGTAAACTCCATTACCATTGTTTTACCTCGTCTACTTGGGCAGAGCAGAGGTAGACAATAATTAAGCTAGGCCTAGCGAGCGACTGCTTTTAGTTGTATAGGGTACCGTAATGCCTCCCCCTCCCTTGTCTGTGTGCCTCAGTCTCCCTCCCTCTCTCTCTCTCTCTCATATTGTGAAGTGATTAAATTTTGACTGATCAGTCAACTTGTGTAGATCATAATTTTGTGATTCATTTAGCCGCCAATAATGACGTTTCCAGGGTGTACCACGAGGAGCACCACCACATCAACTGGCTCAGTTTTCTCCTTATCAAAATACTTGAATACATTTAATACAATATTCCTGGCTTGACTGACAAGTCGGAGAGAACCAGCAGGTCTGCCAGGGGTATGGGCAGGAGACGCCATCTTCCCCCTTCAGAAGACGGGAGGGAACTGAACTGACGTTTGAATGACAGCGCATTGACAGTTGAGAGAGAAGACACCGGCATTGCCAATGTAGCTACCTTACCGCTAGATCTAAAAGTATTTACTTGAACAAGGGAATGGAGCTGTTAAAGACAGGCTCCAGTCTTAACATTTCTTTCTCACTCGTTGATGTAGAAAGGTAGATGGCTTTGTAGGCCATTTTTAATAATTTAAATTGATAAATAAATATTGACTTGATCTAGCGGCAATATTTTACACCTAGCAATAAGAATGCTGGCTATACTCCGAATCTTTTAGCACATGTTTTCAATATTGGAGTAATATTCTAGCAATATTAGGTAGGCATTTACTAGTTTGTAAGCTTCTAGTTACTTCTGCAAACAGATTAAATCATATTTTTGTGCTGATTTGGTAACCCTGTTGGACACCCGTACCTCGCAGTCATGCCAGCCGTATGATAACGGTTGGGGAAGTGGGCGGGGCCTGTCGATATATGTCGAATGAATGCACTGTAGAATCAAATGAAAACGATGTCGCCGGTACAGAAGGGGTAATTTAATTTAGTTCTTGGCAATTAAACTTGTCCTTTTTCTATCTATCTATCTATATGCTCAGGCCCAATCCCCACTTTTCCTATTTTTATTCTTATTTTCTATTTTATTCTATTTTATTATTTTGTTTTTCCTTTTTTTCTTGGGAGTGGCCGACTCAAGACAGAGCAAGCACAGGGAAAGCTTACAAACAACATAAAACAACGAACAAACACAGATAAAAACACAAATTCACACACATCCTTTTTCTGATTTTGGATAATTCAGTGTTTTTGTGTGAGGTGTATGTATGTATGGCGTCAAGCTACGTGACCACGAGTCGGAGCGGGTGGTGGTGGATGGAATTAATTCCAAATGGAGCCATTACTGTTAAGCTCCTCGGTGGTCTAATGGTTAAGGTGTTGGAGTGCTGCACTAGTGGCCCGGGTTCGAGCCCTGGCTGGGTCATGTCACAACAATATTAAATGGTAAACAAAGTCTTATGTAGGCAACGAACATATTCTAAGGTTAACCCCTTCTGTACCGGCGACGTCTTTTAACTTAATTCTAGCTATATTTAGACGATTGTGTGTAGTTTAACCCGTGGAGCCCCGACTAGTTTTGTAATGTTTGTTCACCAGAACCCGGCCGGTTTTCAAAAAATGGTTTTATTCCAGAAACAATAGCGAATGGGTTAGGAATGAAGGAAAAACCACGAAAAACCGCTCAAAAAGCTTAAAGAATGGTCCAACAGAGCCCCCGAAAACGTATTTTACAAGAGTAAAAAATTGAAGGCAATTACCCCAAAAAACGAGGTTATTGCGCGCTCACGCGCACGCACGTGGACTTTGAGAGTTTTCAACCATCGGTACGGTTGCGTGGGATACGTACACAGTTCCCATACAAATCTGAGCCCTCTCGAGTGGCTACACCTGAGGTTATGGTCGGAGCAATTAGGGTGACTCGTCAGACGCGTCGCTGGGGCTGTGCGTTACATACATCGCCGACGCGTCAGACGCGTCGCTGGTGCTGGACGGGTTAAGAAGGATCTATGGTAGTAAAAAGGGTTAAGTGAGATAGTTCAAAGGTTTTTGATTGCTGGAGGCTCTTCTTAAGCTGAACAAAAATCGCTTAATAGTAGCCAGATTAAGTGAAAAGGACGGCGCCGGTACGGAAGGATTTAAATTTTGAAATTCTATGCATATGACGAGTATCACGTGAAAGTAGAAACATGGCTACCACATGATCTAATACATTTGCATCTTAAATGTATTCGTTCCCCGCCGCCTGTGTTGAAGCATTTGTGTGCCACTCTGCGCGTTAAGGGGAGATATCCAGTTGAGGGACTTTTTTCTTGACCCCTTTCTCCCTCATGTTTAGCCCCATTGCTTTTGAGATTTTAACCACGTTCGCCCCATTATTTTGACGATTTTAAGAACTTTTGACCCATTTCTGTCAATTTTAAGACCTTTCATGCCATTTAGGTGTCGATTTTATCCTGGCGAGCGATAGCGAGCCTGTAATATAAGAGGAACTGGCTTTCAGCCGGGACATTTTTCTATCGAAAAATGTACAAATTGTGATGCCTACCAGCGTTGGCAGAATCGCCTCCCGTTAGCCACTAGCGCTCGCCAGGGCAGTGAAATGGGCTACAGTTATCAGAGAATGTTGTTCTTTCTTTCATAGTACTTGCATTGTTACAGACAGTCCAGTGGTGGTCTTTATTTTCGTCCGTGACAATGGGAATTATTTTATATCATGAGTAGAATATAAGATGCATTGTAGTGAAGTTGAGAGAGAGAGCGAGCGGGCAGCGTGGGGGTAGTGAGTGTTGCTTCCCTCCTCCCTCCTCCCTCCTCCCTCGCTTGGAGGAGTTTCCCGCCCGCGCGGGCTTTTTCCCGTCTTTGATTGGCTGGTGGTTCTTGGCGCGTCATAGAGGCCTGCTGCCTTGTGACGTATCGGCCTGTGATTGGCCGACCACCATGCCTTTGTGGGATCCTGAGGGTCCCGAGGAGCTACCCTCCTCAGAGCAGGCTAGGGACGCACATGACTAACATCCTTTTTACAACTGTCCCCCATATCTCCACCATTCTGATATTGTCTCTCTCACTCAACTTCCTTCTTTCATTCCTCTAATCTTTTAACGTCACTGCACTCCCTTTGGGTTCTGTACACGATTTCATATCGGCCCATCGTATTATGTGCGTCGCTTCATATATATTTCCATGTATTAGAATAGGCTATAAGGGTTCTTAGTCTATGGAGGTTTGATGACTGTGTGTGTCTCCCTCAGTGTCCTTAGTTTATGGAGGTTTGATGACTCTTGGTGTGTGTCTCCCTCATTATCAGTAGTGCTCTGCTGGGTTATTTAATGCTACACTGGGATGAGGTTTCTGTTGTCGTTGTCACCGATGTGTGTATGGTTTACTTATACCTACACGACTGCGACGGTTTCTGTGGTAGTCTAGGTCGTCCTTTTGGTTGTGTCTTTTGCGAGTGCAGCATCGTGTTGTAAGAGGGCATTAGCCTACTACCTTATAACACAGTGCTGCCTCTTTGCTTGACTTTAGAGGGATCGCCAGGGTAGAACTAGATACTTGAGATCTGGATCTACCAAGAGAGCATCCCCGTCATTAACGTAACTTTAACCATACCGCCTTAAGGACAACGCTAGGCTATGAGCCTGTCTTGCTCAGCTACAGTTTCCTAACCTTGATATCCCAGCTAGACTCTATTTGCCTAGCAGACATTAGTTAGGACATAAGCTAATTTTTGTTATGTATGCATTATTATTCACAGTATTTATTAGTCTAGGTTGTTGTTGAGTTGCACAACCATAGCAGACTGTTTCGTTGATGAGGAAGTACTTCTTTTAGCGTCGAGCATTACTGCCGTTGCACATTTATAATATTCTCGTGTCAGTTAACATTATATGTCCTATCTTTTAGTGTATTTAGTCTACACGTATGGTGTCCTGCCTCCTGCCTTTACATAATTTAAGATACGAGCATCTTATGAGCATCAGACTTTCTTCAGAAGTTTCCAGGTCTATGCTGTAGGACTATACTTCACTTTCTTTCAGATAGGAGTGAAGAGTTTATTGTTGTTTAGAGTAACTGTATTGAAGCATCTTTTTATTGTATTAAATCTTGCAGTGATTTAATTGATCTTTCCATTGCTTCCCTTTTATGCATTTTAACGTAACTTGCATCTTGTTTGTTATCAGGCTATACCAGTGTGGGTTAGCCTGAAGTAGAGAACATTTATGCCCAGTTAAGGATACCCCGTTATCGTAGATTAACTTTGGAGGGTATATGTGTTTTTGTTCACCGGCATATAAGTTCGAGGGTTTGGATCTAGCGTACCGTTGTTGCATAGTGCCCTATTACTAGTCCAATCATTAAGTGCCCTTGTTTTATTCGTAGCCCCGGTCGTAACAAATGGCGACCTTGCCTAGTATCTTATTTTAGTAGAGACCAGGATCCAATTGTTGATTATTGCAGTAATAACAAATAGTGCCCTTGCCTGGTATCTAAGGAAGAATTGCAGGATTGTTGGACATTTGCTTTTTGAGGAATATTTTGGACACGTGGATTTTTTTTTTGGCAACGTAGTATAGCACTTGAGTTGTCTTCGAGCATTTTTTTTTTAGTGAATAGTGATTCATGAGAGTTTAGGTACTTTTTTTTATAAACGTTGAGAATTTTCGGTGGACACTATGTCGAACGACGGATCAATGTACAGTGAGGACACAGTACGGGAAGCAGACTCTGAGGTGCAGCAGCGGGGTTTGTTAGAAGGAATTAGAGTTATAACTAGTGAGGAGGATGCAAGGAAGTTTCTGGAGATGCCTATTACTGTCTCCTCCTCCTCAAGGTTTAACTGCAGATAAGATCTTCCAGCTTGAGATGGCTAAAATGCAGGCTGAGCAACGAAGGCATGAGGCTGAGCTTGAGCAACGAAAGCATGAATCTGAGATTGAGATGGCCAGGATTCAGGCTGAGGAGAGAAAGGCCATGTACTGTGCAGACAGAGATCTTGAGAAGTCTCGGGTGGAGTCGACAGGGCAGCGTCTCGGTGCTGGGAATCGAGGTCTTGATCAGTCTTTATCGCACCTTCTTAAGTTAGTCCCTGTATTTGACGAGTCGGGTGTCACCGAGTTTTTCCTGCGTTTTGAAAAGAATTGCCGGGAGCACCAATGGCCCGAGGTTAAGTGGGCAGCCCTTGTTTCCTCTAGGTTGGTTGGCAAAGGCCTCAAGGCATATGATGCGATGCCCTTGGAGTCTTGCGTCGATTATGAGGTACTGAAGGAAGCTGTTCTGCGGGCGTACGAGTTACAACCAGAGACATATAGGTTGAAGTTCCGGGGTGTTACGAAGGGTCGTGAGTGCACTTTTCTAGAACATGCCCGGGAACTGTCTGATGCATTGAGAAATTGGCTGAGGTCAGAGAAGGTGACGACGTTCGGAGAGCTTGAGCAGTTAGTCCTTCTAGAGCAATTTTTCAAGTGCACAGGCGGCGACCTGACTTTGAACCTCAAAGAGAAAAACCCTAAAACTCTACAAGAGGCAGCTGAGATGGCTGACCGGAGAATGTCACTGATTCGTGGGTGCGGGTCTGCACAACGGACCGATGCAGTTAACAAGGGGCGCAACACTCCACCCCCCCTGAGTCAGTGACACAACAGTTAATAACGAGAGTAAGAGCAATGATACCAATTTTGATCACAAACCTAAAACCGTCCCGTTTAAGAAAGGTCACGGCCCTTCCCCACCTCAAGGGAAGCCAAAGGGGGGAGTTAGAGTGTTTTCATTGTCACAAGAAGGGGCATTTTGCACGATCCTGTCCTAGCAAGCTACCTACAGCAGTCGTGTCTTTGGCTCGCAACATTGGAGTGTCTTTGAAGTCGTCTGCGTTTGCCCGGGGTAAATGGTCAGAGACTGGAGCACAGCCAGTGAAGAAGTGTCCGGAAGGCTTGACACCTGTCCGCGATACTTTTTGTGACCATAGAGGGCGCGGCTGCGTGAGTTGGGCCTGTTGCAAGCATGGAGTAGAATTTTTGCGTGATACAGGTGCTTCCCTGACATTGATGAAAAACTTTACAGGCAAATGTATAAACGCGGCACAGGTAGTTGTGGTGCAGGGTATCAATGCTACACGGTCATACCCGTTGGTCCGAGTGGAGCTGGAGGTAGAAGGTGTGACACGAGAGTTGGATGTCGGAATCGTGGAGAAACTGTCAGTAGAGGGCATCGACCTTCTTCTCGGCAATGACTTTGCGGTGCCCACTTCTGAAGTTCCACCCTTAGTCGTTGCCGAGAGGGCGGCCGACGCGTGAGTAGGGAGGGGCAGAAGTTGGTCGATAGGTGTCAACCACAGCAGAGGGCGTGTGTTGTCACCCGATCTTATAAGCTGCCAGACCAGTGTTTAGGATAAATGTTGAGGGAAAATCGCTCGTGTGATACCGGCTTTATGGTAATGGGGGAAACTTGAGGGGGGTCACCGTTTTGTTTGATCTCTCTCTCCTTTTCTCTCTTTTCCTGGCTTGTATCCATTCGGCCCCATTCAGCCAACTGTTTTAAGGCGTTTATCCCCATCCAGGTGTCAATTTCTTCCTGGCAAGCGATAGCGAGCCAGCATTGTATGGAGAAATCCGGCTTCGCCGGAGACATTTTCTATCGAAAAATTTACAAATTTAGCTTGCTCTCAAAACAAAATATATAAATGCTGGCTCGCTACCGCTCGCCAGAAAAATATTGACACCTGGATGGGGGTAAACGTCTTTTAAAAAGTAGGCTGAATGGGGCCGAATGGATACAAACCAAAGAGAGAGGGAGAGAAAGATACAAAAAAAGCGAGGTGGGGTAACCTAACGTATTTATTTTTATATGAGATGTAAAGTGGATCAGAGAGAGAGGGTGGTAGTCTTAAGGGGAGATGGGTCGTTTTTGTAGACCCCATTAATTCTCCCTCATGTTTAGCCCCATTACTTTTCAGATTTTGAGACGTTTGCCCCATTAGTTTGACGATTTTAAGACCTTTCGCCTCTTTTCTTTGTCAATATTAAGATTGTTCGTGTCATTCAGGAGTCAGTTTTTCCTGGCGAGCGATAGCGAGCCTGTAATTTAAGAGGCCCGGCCTTTGGCCGGGACGTTTCTCTACCGATTTGTTTTCAAATAAATCTTGATGGGGGATCCTGGGCTTGTTTTTTAAAAGTTTGTTGGAGGTCTAGGGAGGAAGCTATAAAATGTATAACTAAATGAAAAATCGACCAAAAAACTAACCATTCCCCCTTAACGTGTTTATTTCTGTATGAGATGTAAAGTGGATCAGAGAGAGAGAGAGAGAGAGAGAGAGAGAGAGAGAGAGAGAGAGAGAGAGAGAGAGAGAGAGAGAGGGTGGTATCCTTAAACCATTCTTTCTCTTCCCATCACCGTTATGGGGGGATGGCTTATTGATTTGCTCATTTATGTGTTGGTGGTGTAATGGTTTAGATGCTTATGTTCTGGGTGTTGTGTCCCGAGTTGGAATCCCGGGAGGACCTTATGCTTTCATTAGTTTATTCATGTACATTGGGGTTTGTAATGGATGATTAATGTTAAGAACGGGGTGTTACTTATTTACCTTTTTACTATTTGTTTAGTTTCCTCCGTAGATCTCCATCAAGCTTATAAAAACACTCGCCTAAGAACCTTCTTCAAGATAATTTTGTACATTTTTCGATAAAGAAATATACCGGCCAAAGGCCGGTTCCTCTTATATATCTTATATATCGTCCGCCAGGAAAAAATCGACATCTAAATTTCAAGATAAGTCTTATATTGACAAAGAAATGGAACGAAATTTCTTCACATTGCCAAACTAATGGGCCGAACGTCTTACAATCTGAAAACAAATGGGGCTAAACATGAGGAAAAGTGGGACCAGTAAAACTACCCATCTCCCCTTAAGGGACGAAATAACATGAACAATTACGTTACCTTGAGAAATAGGAGTGCTAATCCGTGTTTTGGTAATGTTCGACCAATTTCACTCCTCCCAATATTATCAAAAGTTTTAGAGAAAGTCGCCACAAATCAGTATAGCCTACAGTATATCGCTCTTGGAAAACAACAATCTGCTTTCTAGAAGTCAACATGGTTTTCGGCCAAATTTATCAACAGAAACAGCCCTCACTGTTATATACTAATATTGATAACAAAAAAGCATCTGCTTGATTTGTCTAAAGCTTTCGACAGTGTCAGCCATCAAATATGTTAGAAAAATGCAAAACATTAAATATTGACTCATTCTGGCTTATTAATTACTTGACCGATAGGACACAGGCTGTGCAGTTGGGTGATGCAGTTTCATCTATTTTACATTTAACATATGGAGTGCCCCAAGGCTCTATTATAGGACCCATTCTATTTATTATATTTGTCAATGATTTACTAAACTATGTTAAAGATTGTTTGCTCATTCAGTATGCTGATGATACACAGATACTTCACTCAGACACTCTGGATGAACTAACTAATGTAATTAGCAAAACAGAAAATACACTCAAAATAGTGAAACAATGTTTCCAGAGGAATGGTCTTATGTTGAATGCAAATAAAACTCAATGCATGTTCCTTGGCACTAGACAGCTTTTATCCCAAATACCCTCAAATGTATGTATACAACTCGATGATCATAAAATTATACTTTGTACACATGTAAATAATTTAGGTCTACATATAGATTGTAACATGCTTTTCAACAAACACACGAGTGAAGTGAACAAGAAAGTCATGGGAACGTTGATGTATGTGAATCGTATAAAAGGTAATTTTGACAAAGCTACTAGGGTCATTGTGATTCAACCGCTAATTTTAAGTTTGATAAATTATTGCATAATGATATGGGGTTCAACTAATTGCACTATATTAAATAATGTGCGAAAGATGCAGAATTTTTCTGCAAAGGTAGCAGTGGGTGGAGCAAAGAAATACGACCATGTAACTCCGATAATAAAGGAATTAGAGTGGCTATAAATAGAGCAAAAATATATATATGATATAGCTATTGCGGTGTATAAAGAAAGGCATAATCTAATTCCAAACTGGCTAATACACTTTCCTATTGTTAATGAAATCATAAATAGTAACACAAGGCAGCAAAACCATCTATATGTACAGAGAACAAACACCTTTTATGGTGAACGATCGCTTTTGGTAGCAGGTCCTAAAATATGGAATAAGTTACCGAGGTCAGTAAAAGACACAAATAACCCAAACACGTTTAAGCATATATTAGAAGATTATATTCTGAAACATTATGGTTATGATGAAATACCAATGACAGTTTTAAGGTTTGTTATTACAGATTTGTCTCCAGTTATAGGATATCTTTGTAACATGTCATTTTCCAGTGGTGTTTTTCCCGATTGCCTTAAAATTGCAAAAGTTACTCCTATATATAAATCCGGAGATAGTTCAATCTTTAATAACTACCGTCCTGTGTCTGTACTCCCAGCTATGAGTAAAATCCTAGACAAAAATATGCATACAAGGATTACAGAGTTTTGTTCAACTAACAATATTATTAATGAGGCTCAGCATGGGTTTAGAAAAGGATGTTCAACAGAGTCAGCTTTATCATCATTTACTAACGATATCCTCAAATCTTTTGATGACAAGCATTTTACAGTTGGTATATTTTTAGATCTATCCAAAGCATTCGATACTGTTGACCATCAAATCCTCCTAAAGAAACTCGAACATTATGGCATTAGAGGTACCATTAGCAAATGGTTTCACTCTTATCTAACTAATCGAAAACAGTATGTACAATATAAGGACATTTCATCTAATATGCAAATAATATCCTACGGAGTACCACAAGGTTCTATACTGGGTCCATTGTTGTTCATTTTATTTATTAATGATATTGTAAACTTAAGTATGTTATTTAAATATATATTATTTGCTGATGACAGTACTCTGCACGCCAGTCACCGGGACTTGCGCTCTCTTATTGTTTCTATAAACAATGAACTTAAGAATGTACATAATTGGATAACTACCAATAAACTTACACTAAATGTTAATAAAACTAACTTTATAATCTTTCACAGAAACAAAAACGTTCCAAATGATATGCAACCAATTCAATTTGGTAATCAATCAGTGAGAGAAGTGGAGAGCGTTAAGTTTCTGGGGATAACGGTGGACAGAAAACTGTCTTGGAACTTACACATAAAGGACGTAACAAATAAACTAAATAAACAATGTGGTATACTGTACTTAACACGCCAATGTCTCGACTTAAATGCCCTAAAACTGTTATATTATTCAGTAATATATCCATTTATCTTATACTGTCATACAGTATGGGGAGCGATGGGTAAAAGTAATATTACAACCTGTTGAAGTTGCACAAAGAAAAGTTATACGAACAATTACATTTAGATCCAAATATGCTCACACCAATGAACTATTTCGACAACTTAATCTCTTAAAATTTGAAGATATTAACATATTTTGCAGTGCTATCTTTGTATACAAAGCATTAAACGGCCATAACAACGTGGAATTATTTAGACATCGTGAAAATGAAAGGTATGCATTAAGAAAAATAAATTCTTTAAATATTCCCCTTTCCCCTTACCACATGACTCGTTGCTGCCGTTTGGGGGCTTCCTGGCTTGTAGGTGGAGCGGCCAAGGTTCTTGGCCGCTCTCCCTATCACCTCCAACTAATTTTGCCATGTCCTTTTCTTTCTCCTCCTTTCTAGTTTTACTTTTTCCCTCTTCCGCTTTCTCCTGGGGCTGCCATCAGAGGCCGGTCTCCCACCCTTGAACTTTTGTGGTCCCGTCCCTCCCTTCCCTTCCGGTTGACTTCCCTGTTTGCTTCCTTCCTTTCTCTTTAACTGCTTCGGAGGTTCTAGTTTCCTTAGGGCTTCGCCTTGGTGTCTCTGATCACTGCTGAGTTGGCGGAGTCCACCTGGCGACAGGTGCTGCCGGCCAGGGCTCGCAAGGCTCGTTGCTGGAGGATAGGCACTATAGGGTTGCTTTGGGGTTTCTGACTCCCTTCTCTCTTCCCAGTGAGTGTGTCAGGTGACTACGCCGGCCCCGTTTTCCGTGGGACAAAGCTGCAGGACAAATGCCCGGGTTGTACAAGGTCCCTAGCTCAAAGCCAAGACCTGTCCCATCTCAATTGGCCGCATTCTGGGTTTCGTGGCCCTGCGGAGGTCTTTCTCCCTTTCGTTGCCAGGGGCACCTGGTAACCGTAGTATCTTCTTCCATGCTTTACCCCCTTTTCTCTTGCTATGGTGACGACTTAAGCTTTTTTCCCTGTTCTTCCCTGTTTATGGCTTCTGCTTTAGTGGTTCCGGTGAGTGAGCCCCTTGTGGCATGCAGCCTGCCACTTGGGGGTCTGTTGTCTGGCTGTCAGTCCGGTTCACCGCGGGAGCACGGTGAGTCAGGGATGGTTTTGGGTGCTCTCGACCGGCCCGCTGAAATATTCCTCGGTCGTCGCTCGTCCCTCTCGTCCATTACCGTTCCGAATCCTTCTACTACCCTTCCGTCTTCGTCACGTCTTTCTCCACCCTCCACTACCCAGGATTCCATCTCCTCTCCTGTAGTTATTTCTGCGTCTTCCTCTTCTTCCTCTTCTCCCTCTAGTCATGTCACCCTCGACCCTGTTCTGCCCTCCCTCCCTCGTTCTCTTTCCTCTTCTTCTCCAGTTTCGTCCTCTTCTCGTCCTCGCTCCTCGGTCCTCCCTATGTCCTCTCTCTTTGCACCTCCTTCCTTTACTAAGTTTTTCTCCATCCCTGCTTCTGCGCCTCTAGCCGGTGATGACCTCCTCTTCCACCTGCGTCTCCTTCAACAGGTGGGAAAGGACGTCACCTTCCACTCCCGCCATGATACCTCCCGTCTTGTTACCGTCCAAAACGAACTTCAGGCTACTGCTATGTCCTCTTTCGTCGATTGTTCTGGCACCCCCATCCCGGCTCAAAAAGATCAACGACTCAACTCCTGTACAGGGACTGTCCTGATCCCTGCTTCCATCCGTCTCGGGGGTCGTCCATTTGCGGATTGCGCCGACCTCGTCAAGGACATCGTTGTCGCTCAAGACCACAAGGTGGTTAGTGTGGTATGCTACACTATCCCTCCTCGCGACCTTCGCCGCCATCCCGCTAACATTGCCAAGATCTCTTTTGATGGACTTTCCCTTCCTGCCCATGTTATTGTCGGTGGTACTCGCCTCCCCGTGACTGCGTCTCTTCCCCGTCCACTCCAGTGTCGCAGCTGCTGGCGTTTCGGCCACCCGGCGAAGTTCTGCCGTACAGCCGCTGAGAGCCCACTCTGCCCGCGCTGTGCGCAGTCCGGACATGCCGTTGGCGAATGTCAGTCAACGTCCCTGTTCTGCCTTAACTGCCGCGGGTCTCATTCGGCCGACTCTAAGATTTGCCCCGTTCATCTGTTCGAGTCTGAGGTTGCTGTCCTCAAAGCGCGACACGTCCTTACGCTCACCGCAGCCTGCCAAGAGGCTCGTCGCTTGGGCTTCACCCCTCAGTCATTTTCCAAGACTCTGTCTCCTCCCTCCTCTTCTTCGCCTCCCTCTACCACGCCCCCCCCTTTTTCTGGTTCCTCGGTTCCTTCCACCGCCTCCGCTCCCTCCGTCCCCCCGGTCGCACCAGTTTCGTCATCTGCCTCCCTTCCTTCTACCGGTGCTTCTTCCGGATTTTCTCCTTCCTCCTCTTCTGTCTCCTCCGTTCGTCCTTCCGTCTCTTCCTTTTCTGTCCCTTTGTCTAACACTTTCTCTGTTCTCAGTCCTTCTCCTACTTCTGCCCCTTCATCTTGCTCTCTTCCTTGTTCCTCCTCTTCTAGTCTCCCTCAACGCTCTCACCGTTCCAAGCCTCGCCCCCGTTCTCCGTCATCTTCCTCTTCTAGTCGCCCCAAATCTCCTACTCGCTCTAAACTTCTCTTCTCCTCTACCAAACGGGCTCCTGTGCGCCGTTCTTCCTCGCCCGCTTCCTCTTTTAAACGTAAGGGTGGTCTCCGTGATGTGCGGAGCTCAAGTCCCTGCGAGAAGAAGAAGTCGCCTCCTTCTCCTTCTGTTTCCCTTTCTCCTCTCTCCGTCCAGTCTCCTCCTCCTCCCGTCACTGCGTCCCTAGATTTCTCCTACGAAACCCTACCTAAGATTGATGAATTTATCCGTTCTTCCCACCCACCACCTTCAACTGTTCATGCCGAAGTTCATCCTACCCCCTCTTCTCTCCCCACTACCCCTCTCCCGCCTTCCCCTGCCCCGGCCTCTTCCTCCACTCCCCCTTCTGGCCTTCCTCCGGGCCCTCCTCCTCTTCCTCCTCCTGACCCTTCCCCTCTTCCTTCTCCTGCCCTAAACCCCTCCTTCTCTTCCCACCCACCGTCCGTCCTTCCTACCTCTTCCGGCCCTCCTCCTTCCTCTCCTCTTTCTCTGTTATGCCCCCCGGTTTCCAGTCTTCCCCTTCAACGTCTTCTCCAATTCCTGCTATTATTTCCCATCGTTAGCCCCTCTTGGCTATATTTTCCACCCACGGTGTTAACTGTATTTTGTAAATATGTTGTATATAGTGTACGTCTTTTCTTCCCTCTTGTACGCGTCTTCTTTTTAATCTTTTTTGTCTTTTTGACCCTCTCCGACATATAACGCGATTTTGAGCCGATTGGGGATACTTTAAAGCCTTTGTTACCATCAGGGGTATTTAGAAACCTTTAGTTTAGTTACTTCAACCTCTGCAGTTGTCTGTGAGTTAGCTGTGGGCAGAAAACTAATTTTGGAGAGGTAATTATAAGAGTGAGAGAACTCTATTTATTATTGCTAATCTGGCAACCTCTGCGTCATATGAGTCTGAAGGGGTTAATGTCCATTTTACAATGGAACATTCGTAGTTTTGCAGCACATCGTGTTGATCTTCGTTACCTTATCTCTAGGTTTAGCCCACTTGTTATTAGTTTACAAGAATCGCATTTATCTAATGCCCCCTCCCCAATACCTTTTTACTCCTATATAAGTTCTCCCAAATCCCAGTATGCTACTTGCCTCCTCGTACATCATGATGTCCCAGTGTCTCCGTTAACTATCCGTACCTCTCTTAAATGCACGCTTGCCAGAGTGTTCCTTTCACGCTGGCTTACAGTAGTTTCCATATACCTTTCCCGCTCGACCCCGATCGATGTTCCAGAATTAAACAGGATCCTTTCTCTATTACCTCCACCTTTCCTCCTTTTAGGGGATTTTAATTGCAGGCATTCCCTGTGGGGTGACTCTACCGTTAATACACGAGGTAGTTCCCTTGAGGCTCTGATTCGTACACACGATTTATTTCTTTTAAACACTGGTTCCTCTACGCATTTTGATAGCGGCACCCGTACCTTCTCATGTATTGACTTGTCTCTGTGTTCCCCTACACTATCCTTGGATTTTACTTAGGAGGTCTTTAATGATTACTGTGCGACTGACCACTTCCCGATTGTCCTCTCCCCTACGTCTTACTCCCCAGTGCCGTGCCCTCCCCGTTGGTGTTTCGATCGTGCCGACTGGACATCTTTCGCTGCTCTCGCCGTTCCGCCTAGTCCGACCCCTGCTTTCCCGGACCCTGATGCCGTGCTTACCAGTTTCCTGATGTTTGTGCTCCATGCTGCCTATACTTGTATTCCACGCACCACTCGGAGTATGTCTTCTAAGTGTGTACCGTGGTGGACTGCTCAGTGCACTTCGGCTTTACGCAATAAAAGAGCCAAGTGGAAGAGTTTCCGTCGGAAAAAAGGCTCTCCATATGAGCGGGATGCGTATACTCTTTTCAAACAGGCTAATGCCGTCTTCCGTCGTACAATCCGCTCTGCAAAAAAATCTAGTTGGATGTCGTATGCCTCTACTATCAACGCAGATACACCTGTTCCGCAAGTCTGGGCTCGCGTCAGGAAGATTGCAGGGAAACATGCGCCTACGCCGGCCCCAGTCCTCCATACCAACACTGGCATTGTGGGTGATCCGTCTCTGGTGGCCAATATGTTGGGACAACATTTCAGTGATGTTAGCACTGGCTCCCATCTCCCGCCCTCCTTCCAGATGCATAAACGCCATTCTGAACTTAAGCGTCTTGACTTCGCCTTATCATCTGATCAGTTTTTCAATGCCCCCTTCTCCCGGGCTGAGCTTGAGTCTAGCCTGGGAGCCTGTAAGGATACATGTGAAGGCCCTGACGGTGTCCATTACTTGATGCTGAAGCACTTATCTCCACCTGCGCTTGGCTTTCTCTTATCCATCTACAACCGTCTGTGGTCCACAGGCTTTTTTCCGGCTGAGTGGAGACATGCCATCCTTCTCCCATTCCTTAAGCCGGGTAAGTCGGGCCATACACCAGCAGATTACCGTCCCATTGCCCTGGTCAGTTGTGTAGGCAAATTATTAGAACGCATGGTTCACTCCCGCTTAATGTGGCTCCTGGAATCAAGAGGCATCCTGTCGCCTTTTCAATATGGCTTTCGCAAGGGCCGTAGTACTTTGGACCCACTATTGAGATTGGCGACTTCTATCCGCGACGCCTTTTCGGACACTAAGTCGGTTTTAGCTGTATTCTTCGATCTTGAAAAAGCGTATGATACTGCCTGGAAATACAACATCCTTCATACCCTTTTACGTTCTGGTGTGTCTGGCAACATGGCGGTATTCTTGAAGAACTTTCTCCTTGATCGTACTTTCCGAGTCAAGCTTCAGAATACATTCTCACGAACATACCCCCAACGCGACGGTGTCCCACAGGGTTGTGTTCTTAGTCCCATCCTTTTTTATCCTAGCTATTAATGGTATTATTTCTTCTCTCCCTCTTGGTGTCCGTGCTTCTTTGTATGTGGACGACTTCGCTATTTACGCTGTGGGTTTGGATATCGCTGCCCTACAAAATCTCATGCAGAAGGCCATTGATGCAGCTGCGCAGTGGGCTACGGCCCATGGTTTTCGGTTTTCGCCCTCGAAATCTTGTGCCGTCATCTTCACAAAACGCCATACAGTCCCGCATCCTGTTCTTACGTTGTATAACCGCCCTCTGCCTTACAGGTCCTCAGCTCCATTCTTTGGTCTCATTTTTGATACTCGGTTGACATGGTACCCGCACATTACTTCATTACTGACCTCCACCACCCGACGGCTTCAACTCTTACAAACCCTTAACCATTTGTCTTGGGATGCGGACCGGACGACTCTTCTGCGCCTCCATACAACGCTTATTCTCTCCAAGATCGATTATGGCTGCCAGGGATATGCCTCCGCTGCACGTACAAACCTTAAGCGCCTAGACTCCCTTCACCATCACGGTCTGCGCTTGTCGCTAGGGGCTTTTCGCTTTACTCCGGTTATTAGCCTTTATGCTGAATCAGGTGTCCCACCGCTATCATCCAGGCGGGATAAACTGACCCTTCGATGTCATCTTCGCCTTCTGCAACACAGTTCGGCTGGTTTTCCTCCCACGGCTTCCGGCTTAGCCCCATCAGTGTCTGCTACTTCGTTCCCCGGTCGGGTCTCTGCTTTACTAGCCTCCTTCTCTTTTCCCATTCCATCGGTGCTACCCCTCCGACAGTCAGATTTCCCCCATGGCTACTCCCTCGCCCTACCGTTTGTATGGCTTCCCTCCCCCCCTCTAAGGCCTCTTCAACCCCACAGTTGCTTTATGCTCAGTTTGTGGAACATATGCTACACCACTCTTCAGCCATTCCAGTGTACACTGATGGTTCCAAGACCTCCGCCGGTACAGGGTTTGCGGTTGTGTTCCCGGACCGGACCTTCCAACGTCACATCCAATCATGTGCTAGTGTCTTTACGGCCGAGTTATTTGCTATTTTATTTGCCCTGCGTACTATTTTTTGTTCACACCTGCATACCTTTGTAATTTTTAGTGACTCCCTTAGTGCTCTTCAGAGTATTCAGTCTCTTCCCGCTGTTAACCCCTTAGTGCTGGAGATTCAAGAATGGTTGTTCCGCATCGCTACTAAATTGAAGTCCCTGTCTTTCTGTTGGGTCCCGAGTCATGTTCGAGTGCCTGGCAATGAGCGGGTTGATTTTTTCGCCCGCTCTGCTATTATCACTCACCGGCTCGTGCCACGACATATTCCTGCATCTGATTACTTCCCGCGTGTTACTCAATTACTACGTCAGCGCTGGCAGGACGAATGGACCTCCATGAGGGTGTCTGATGTCAAACTGCGTTCTGTCAAACCTTCCGTCCTACCTTAGAACTCTTCCTCTCATCGCAATCGTCGATGGGAGACCGCTCTAGCCCGTCTTCGGCTCGGCCACACCAGGCTCACGCATGGTCATTTGATGTCCTGTGATGTCCCCACGCTCTGTCCTTGCTGCCATATTCCAGTGTCTGTCCACCATCTCCTGATCGACTGTCCGCGTTTCTCCAATGCCCGACGGCGGGCATTCCCCTTCATATCCTCCCTTAATCGCCCCCTTGTCTTAGCCGATATGCTTGGAGAGTCCCCCACTTTCTCCCTCCCACATCTTATGCGGTTTCTCCTCCATACCCGTCTCCTTCAGCTTCTTTAATTAGTGTTTCCTAGTCTTCTCCTCTACTCCGTATTGCGCCCAGCCCCACACCACCTCCGATGTTTTTTTTTTTCCCACAAAGTTTCTTTTGGTGCCACATAGTATTTTTAGGCTTGGTGCGAATCCCTATTTTAATAATAATAATAAATATTCCCCTAATGACCTCTAGACAATCCCAGACATCAATAAAATACCATGGTGCGAAAGTTTGGAATCAGTTGTCTCCTGACTTACAAAATAAACCCACTCTGCCTAGTTTCAAAATATCACTCAAATCTTCACTAATGTCTAAATATTAATCTTACTTAACATTTGACAATAAAACTGCCACAACCTTAAATTACAATCACCTTTATATCGGAAACAAATTAAGATACTGTTCTGGTGTTGATTAATATGTAGGTTGTTGTTGTTGTTGTTGTTGTTTCCCAAGCTGCCTGGCCGAACAGCCCCAAGGCCCCGAGCAATTCCAAGGCCATAACCGAGTGCCCCCACAGAACCCACCCCGCCGACCACAATAAAGCCTGGGTGACCGAAGCCACTCCATGGCGGGGGGCTGAGGAGGGTGCGGAAACGCCCGGGAAACCAAAGCCCCACCCAGGGCCCTGTGCCCCTCAGCAATTATGAAGAGAAAGTTGAGGGGCAAGGGAAAAATGTGATGCTTTGGCTTCCAATCTTGGTAGATTGGGAGGTCAATCCACGGAAGAGACGCCGTCACTTGAGATCTAGAAAATATATAAGTTAAAGGAAAAGTCAGAGTAAGCTATGGGTATGGCAGAGATTGCTCAGCTCTCACTCTGATAGACCAGCCCATCACCACTAATATGTAGGTACCGTACTGTATATAAGGCTGGGGTCTGCTCTACCTACAGCGGTCTGGGTGGGGGGTGGTTCGGGGTGGTGGCTAGGTAATTATACCTGGCCACTGTTCCGAATCCCTTCTTGCTGTGGCTGCGGGGCTGGGGCTGTGCCTCATTAGATATAATTATATAATATGACACAGGTTTTAATAATCTTACTGTATGTAAAATAACCATCGAGTTGTATTCAAGGTGCCTTTAAGAGAGATTGTTCTCAAAAGGCGCAGCC
Organism: Paralithodes platypus; assembly: GCA_032716605.1. NCBI lineage: Eukaryota > Metazoa > Arthropoda > Malacostraca > Decapoda > Lithodidae > Paralithodes > Paralithodes platypus. The sequence goes on from CM064555.1 coordinate 2,402,713, forward strand.
ATGATATTATTTTATTGTAAAATTAACATTTATTGTATGTTTGATTGGCAAAAAAAAAAAAAAAACATGAAATGGATCTATAAACCAAAAAAAGCAATAATAATGTAACTGTATAGATATTGCAGACTGTCCATAGTGACATACTAGAGATGTAATGTAACTGTATAGATATTGCAGACTGTCCATAGTGACATACTAGAGATGTAATGTAACTGTATAGATATTGCAGACTGTCCATAGTGACATACTAGAGATGTTTCTTATTGTAAATATGTATATATATATGTGTTTTAATATTTGTGTAATGTTTTATGTGAAGAACCATTGTAAAATGGAAAAATAAATATTCTGATTCTGATTAACATATGTAAACAACGCTCATTCCCACAATATTCGTTCGGTAGTATTGGACGCTAAGAACGGAAAGAAATGTTTAAGGTGGGATGGGCGGTATGTTTCTGGCCCCCGTTCTCCTTCATGTTTAAGGTGGGATGGGCGGTATGTTTCTGGCCCCCGTTCTCCTTCATGTTTAAGGTGGGATGGGCGGTATGTTTCTGGCCCCCGTTCTCCTTCATGTTTAAGGTGGGATGGGCGGTATGTTTCTGGCCCCCGTTCTCCTTCATGTTTAAGGTGGGATGGGCGGTATGTTTCTGGCCCCCGTTCTCCTTCATGTTTAAGGTGGGATGGGCGGTATGTTTCTGACCCCCGTTCTCCTTCATGTTTAAGGTGGGATGGGCGGTATGTTTCTGGCCCCCGTTCTCCTTCATGTTTAAGGTGGGATGGGCGGTATGTTTCTGGCCCCCGTTCTCCTTCATGTTTAAGGTGGGATGGGCGGTATGTTTCTGGCCCCCGTTCTCCTTCATGTTTAACCCAATTAGGTTTTTTGAGATTTTAAGACTTTTGCCTCATTAGTTTGTCGATTATAAGACCTTTCACCCCATTTCTAAGTCAATGTTAACACCTTGCGTGCCATTAATTAAGGTTGTTTTCTTGGCGAGTGATAGCGAACCTGTATTTTAAGAGGAACCGGCCTTCGGCTGGGACATTTTTCTATCGAAAAATGTACACATTTGTCTTGAAGGGGAGTCTAGGAGGTGATATTTTAAGTTAGATTGATGTCTAGGGAGGAAAATAATATATATATATATATATATACACAGTATAATTATATACCCGGTATATATACTGTATATATATTTATATATATATATATATATATATATATATATATATATATTTATATATATTAGGGAATACCTCGTTCTTAACATTAATGCTTCATTACAAACACCAATGTACGTGAATAAGATAATGAATGCATGTGGTCCTCCCGGGATTCGAACTTGGTTCACCACACTTATAACACAAGCATCTAATCCATTACACCATCAACACAAAGTTAAGGAAATCAATATATCCATCTTCCCTTAATCAATATATCCATCTTCCCTTAATCAATATATCCATCTTCCCTTAATCAATATATCCATCTTCCCTTAATTAAGAATACAATCCAGAGAGTGAGAATATACCATGCTAATACCTCCTCCCCCTCTCCCTCTCTCCCTCTCTCAGGCTTCCCACTCGGCTACACAAGGATGGAGTCCAAAACCTCAGAATCCCTCAACAGTTCCTGCACCAGTAACAGGGTAAGTCACCTGATGTTTAACCCTTTCAAGAGTAGATACGCATTTCTAGTCTGCTTTCTGGCCATTATTAGACGATATCATTCAGATTAGGAAGGGTTCATAGACGCCAGAGGGTTAATGGAGATAATTATTTTATACCAGACGCCGTAATTCCCGAAAAGGGTTGGCCGTGAACATTAGTCATTTGTTACTAATGGCTAGGTCAAGGTGCCAGGCCTTGACATCTACCAATATCATTTTGACAGTGCGGGCTTGATCCGCCGACCCTTTGATAAACAGCTGACGCTCTACTGAATATGCCACAGGTCCTTCTTAAACTGTATACACTCGTCTAATGACAGTCAGAATAAACTGTTAAAATGCGTCATAGTTTTCAAAGGTTTAATATTAATAAATGATACTCTGTGATGTCACCATTACTGTAAAGTCATCGGAACCAAAATTAAAGGGTTTTTACTGATTCATTAAAGTATGTACATGCAGTAATGGTGACATCACGCCGATTATAATTTATGATATACAGTATGATACATATTGTGATATACAGTATATATTGTGTGTGTGTGTGTGTGTGTGTGTATGTACTGTACTTATGTGTTCTCTTATGCTATCTATTTGTGTATTTGTGTTCTGTTATTATATCTATGGGCGTGTGTGTGGGTGTGGGTGTTCTGGTATTCTATCTATATGTGTGTATGTGTTCGTGTGTGTGTGTATGGGTTGTATGTGTGTGTGTTTATGTGTATGTGTGCTGTACTTATGTGTTCTCTTATTCTATCTATTCGTTTTCTATTCCAGTGTGTCCTTGAGTATTCCACGGAGTCAGCCATGTTGCTTTCCTCCTCCGCTTCCGCCTGTAGCGTTACCACCGGCCTCCTACCCCCGACACCGGTAACCTGCGGGGGGCCCATCATGTACGAGTCCCTGGGCCGCTCTAGGGGGCCATCCTGGGGGTCCACGCAAAGCCCTCCCCGCCCCCCACCACCACCACCAGCTCATGACCCCAGCTTCCACACCCTCTCCACCCCCTGCACCCGGCGCCCCAGTGAGAGCTTCGTATGAGGGTGTCCTGCTTGTAGGACTCATGTAGTTCGTAATAAAGGCTTCGGGTCAGCTCAGTTCCTCGGTCAACTTAACTTGCTGTCCTAAGAAACTCATTAAGGAGGGATGGGCGTATTTATATGCTCATTGATGTATTTTTATATTATTTTTATAGTTTCCTCCCTAGACCTCCATCAAGCTTAAAAAAAAAACCCAAAGACCCTCTTTCAAGATAAAATTGTACATTTCTCGATAGAAAAATTTCCTGGCCGAAGGCCGGTTCCTCTTAAAATACAGGCTCGCTATCTCTCGCCAGTTGAAAATCGACACCTAAATGAAACGAAAAATCTAAATAATGACTAAAAAGGTCATAACATCGCCAAACTAATGGGACAAACGTCTTAAAATCTGAACACTAATGGGGCTAAGCATAAGGAAGAAGGGGGACCAGAAAGAACGACCTATCTCCCCTTAACCCCTTCACCACCATGGCGCCTTTTTTCATTGGATTTTGGCTAAAATGAGATGATTCTATATAGTTTAAGAATCACCTATGTCATTAAGAGGGTTTATTGAGATAGTATTTACCCATTTCAGTCATAGGGGTAGATTATAAACTAAAGAAAATCGTATAACGGTGACCAGAATATGATGAAAATTACGTCATGGTGGTGAAGAGGTTAGCCCCTTCTGTGATGATAATGACGCTATTTTGTCCCCTTCTATGGCTGACACTAGACCATTTTATTCAGCTCAGGAAGAACCTCTAGGAAATGAAAAGGGTTGAAACAATCTAAATTAAACCTCCTTCGACGCCTCATATCCTTCCTAAGCTGAGAATAATCGTCTACTGAATGCCAGGATAAAATTTAAAATAAGCATCATTGTAGCCAGATGCAGTTAACCCCTTCTGTGCCAGCGACGATTGTGTTCAGTTTAGGAAGGACCTCTACCCATCCGAAGGCTCCAGACTGTCTCAATCCATCCGATTCGCTAGTACACATCCTTCCTAAGCTTCATAAAATCGTCTAAATGTAGCTGAAATCCCATACAAAAAGAGGTTAATCTAATTATAAGCCACATTCACCTAACCTCGAGAAGAATAACCAACCTTAAGGGGAGATGTTTCTCTTTTATGGACCCCCTTCTCCCTCATGCTTAGTCCCATTTGTTATGAGCTCTTTAGACGTTTAACCCATTAGTTTGGCGATTAAAAGACCTTTCTCCCTATTTCTTTGTCAATATTAGGACCTTTCATGCCATTTTGGTTACAATATTTCCTGGCGAGCGAAAGCTAGCCTGTAATTTAGTAGTTACTGTCCTTCGGCCGCGACAACTTTCTACCGAAAAATGTGCAAGTTTATCTTGAAGGGGGGTCTTGGGGGTGTTATTTTGTACTTGATAGAGGTGTAGGGAGCAAACTAGAAGAACAAATAAAATAATAAGAATCTTATAATATTTAGTAGAATAACCTCCCCTTAACTAACTCCTAGTAAACCTGACTTACCCTATGATAACCTGCCTTAACCTACCTGACCTGACCTGACCTGACCTAAGTGAGCCTGTACCGTATATGATTTTACCCCTTCAGTACCGGTGACATCGTTCTCGTTTTATTCAGCTTAGGAAGGACGTCTACCCATTCAAAGGTTACATATAGAACAAATAATTCAAAGGCTATGGCCTATCTCAGTTAATCCTTTTAGCTAACCTATGTCCTTCCAAAGCTTCATAAAATCGTTGCACGGCAGCTGAAATCGAATGAAAAAGACGTCGCTGGTACTGAAAGGGTTGACGTTTAAGTTAACCCTTACTGTACCGGCGCCGTTCTGCTAACTTTATTATGGCTGCTATTAGACGATTATATTAGACGATTATATTAGACGATTATATTCAGTTTCAAAAGAGCCTTCAGCAATTAACAGGCTTCGGGCTGTCTCACTTAACCATTTTTAGTACCACAGGTCCTTCTTAAACTGCAAATAAAGCTCTAAATATAGCTAGAATAAAATTAGAAAGACGTCGCCGGTACAGAAGGGGTTAAGCTGATTGATAATTAACCCTTGTTGTACCGACGGGGTCCTTTTCATTATATTCTGGCTACTATTAGATGATTTGTATTCAGCTTGGGAAGGATCTGTAGTACCTAAAAGGGCTGATTTAAATAGTTCGAATACTTATCATTGCTAGAGATCCTTCCTAGACTGGGAATAATCAATTAGTATGAGCCAGAATAAGATGAGAAAGACGTCGATGGTACAGAAGGGGTTAACCCGTTCAGTACCGGTGACGTCCTTTTCACCATATTCTGGCTACTATTAAACGATTTGTATTCAGCTTAGGAAGGATCTGTGATAACTAGAAGGATTAAATGAGATAATTTGTTGCGTTTTAATAGCTAGAGGTCCTTCCTAAGCTGAGTAACACCATCTAATAGTTGCCAAGCTATACCGGGAAGAACGTCGTCGGTAAAGAAGGGGTTAAGGGAGCCCACCTCGTTTTCTTCTTTCTCTCTCTCTGGGTTGTATCCATTCGGCCCCATTCAGCCTACTGTTTTAAGACGTTCATACCCATCCAGGTGTTGATATTTTCCTGGCGAGCGGTAGCGAGCCAGCATACGTTTTAAAATGTTTTTGACAGCAGGCTAAATTTGTAAAAAAAATCAATAGAAAAACTCTCCGGCGAAACCGGATTTCTTCATAAAATGCTGGAAGAAATCGACACATGGATGGGGATAAACATCTTAAAACAGTAGGCTGAATAGGGCCGAATGGATACATGCCAGAGAAAGAGAGAAAAGGAGAGAGACAAAAGAAAAACAGGTCACCCCCCTTAACCAGCGTGGATAAGACGTTTCGTCAATAAGTAGCTGGGCATTCTGACAAACAGTGAGTAACTTAACCCGTTCAGTACGCATCATATTCTGGGAACTATTAGACGATAATTCAGCTTAGGAAGGACCTCTAGCAATAATATACGGTTCCAAACTATCTCAACCAGTCCTAACAACTCTTAACAGATTCTTCTTAAGCTGCACCCAGAATAAATGCTAACACACGTCGCTGGTACTCAAAGGGTTAAATATTTTGTAGCTATACTGCACCATCCCTCTGCAACTGACGCTAAATTGCAATGTTCCCATCAAGATTTCTCAGTTATTTGGAATATTTTGTAGTGCAATATGGTGCTAATTATATAAACTTTGTCTTAATATAATGCAGAGACGTAGTACTTCATATGTTTTTCACCAACCAACCCCACTTCTAAACTCAATTAATGAAATCAACAAATACATGTGGCACTCCAAAGACTCGAACCCAGGATACTCACACCGAAATCCCGCGCATTTCCAGATTCCAGATTTTTCCATTAAGTATCGAGAAATTATCCGGTAAGGGATTCAAGGCATACAGATTATAGTTACCCATTCAGTGTTTCGGGAGAGCATGCAGGGGGGTAGTACAGTCACTCCTAAAAATTCGTGGACCTCACCGATTTCAAACTATGGACGTAGATATCTGGAGGCGAACTTATAAACTGTCTTGATAGCGTAGTGCATAAATGCGCAGAATTTCGGTGTGAGTATCCTAGGTTCGATTCCTTGGAGTGCCAAATGTATTTGTTGGTTTCATTAATTGAGTTTAGAAGTAAAGTTGGTTGGTGGAAAAATATGAAATATACTTTTCCATGCATCACCGGTTATTTTTTATCTCTCAATCATTTTCTCTCTTACCCTGGCTTGGATCCATTCGCCCCCATTCAGCCAACTGTTTTAAGACTTTTATCCCCAAACTCCGTGTGTCCAGGCATTTTAGCTCGAACGTCCCTTGATTTCGGCCCTGTCACTCTTTGACTCGTGCTGCAGGCAGTTGTGCCTTTTGTCCCCCTCATTCACATAGAAAAAAAAATATCCAGGTTTCGATTTCTTCCTGGCGAACGATAGCGAGCCAGCATTGTATGGAGAAATCCGGCTTCGCTGGAGACATTTTTCTATCGAAAAATGTACAAATTTAGCTTGCTCTCGAGACAAAAAAAAATGTATATATATATGCTGGCTCGCTACCCCTCGCCAGGAAAATATTGACACCTATATGGGGGTAAACGTCTTAAAACAGTAGGGTGAATGGGGCCGAATAGATACAAGCCAAAGAGAGAGGGAGAGAAAGAGACAAAAAGCGAGGTGGACTCCCTTAACTTGGTAGGAAATCTTAGTCCCTTAGCAGGTGATTTCGTACGTATGGGGAGCTGGAGCATGACTAAGAGAGTGTACGCGAGTGAGGTGGAGGTACAGAGAGGGAGGGGCAGACCGAGAGTAAGGTGGAAGGATGGAGTTGAGAGGTATATGAGAGAAAGCGGTGTTGTTTGGGAGGAGGGGCGTTGGCTGACAGGGGACAGAGGTGCTTGGGGGCGGTTCATTCGTGTCCAACCCTTTGGAGATCACATCGTCTGGCAATAGATAGATAGATGTATTTACTCAGGCCCATTCCCCACTGTTTTTTTTATTTTGTGTTTTTATTTTATTTTTGTTTGATAGATACACAAAATTAATCTCTAACTATATTCACGATGATAGACCATGAATAAGCATGTCTATATGATACATGTCTTTATATCTGTTTTACGGATTATGACGCGTTCCTATATATTGTTCTGGCTATCATTATGCGATTGTATATACCTTAGGAGGGGTCTGTGGGAGTTAAAAGGATAAACACGGGCTCAATCAACCCTCTGACGGTCATATACCCTTCCTAAGCTGAACAAAATCGTCAGAGAGTAGCCAGAATCAACTACTAAACCACGTCACATTACTGAAGGGGTTAAAGGAACTAATTACAAACAACACTCTTATATACTTTTAAGTCAATTCACCCATTCACTACCATAGACGACCTTTTCATCATAACTGACAACTATTAGACGAATTATTCAGCGTAGGAAGGTCCACTAGAAATAATTTGACTTCAAAATATCTCAACCAACACGTTTAACTACCACAGATCCTTTCTAAGCTGCATAATATTGTCTAAATAGAGCTAAAATATAATATAACACGTCACTGGTACTCAAAGGGTAAATATATCTCTATCAATATCAACAAACCCGTTTTCTATAATAGTAATGTATGTCTCATACACGTTCCTTGTTAATGAAAACAAAATAGGATAAATAAATAGAATAACTCTTTCACTGCACCATCAAGGGCAATGTCTTTTATAATGAACATATTCTAATATTACTATTCGTGCAGTACATCATTTCAATAATATATTATAAATATATATATATACATATATATATTTGTTTTTCTATGTGAATGACGGAGACAAAAGGCATAACTGCCTGCAACGAGTGCCCCCGCCAGATTTCAAAGAGTGACAGGGCCGAAATCAAGGGACGTTCGAGCTAAAATGCTTGGACACACGGAGTTTGAAGCAATTCAAGTCTTAGGAAGAGGGAAAGACTGATTCTGGGAGAGAGTTCCAGAGCTCAGCAGTTAAATAGAAGAAAGTCTGAAAATAGTGTTTCACTCTTGGGTTGGAGAGTAGGGGTGGGATTGTGTTGCAAGATGGGTACTACATACCCTACGTAGAGGAGGTGGTATACACTGGGAAAGCTCCGAGGAACACTGATTATTGTAGTAGCGATAAAATAGTGAGAGAGATATAACATTGCGGCGAAGAGAGAGAGATTGCAGAGAGTTGGCGAGTGGACGGGAGTTAATGATACGAAAGGCTTTCCTTTCTACTTTATCTAGGAGAGCGGTGTGAGAGGATCCTCCCCCCACATGTGAACAATACTCAATACAAGAACACACTGTGCCCCTGTACAGAGCAAGAAGCTGCGCAGGGGTAAAGAACCCCTTGAGGCGGTTGAGCACACCCAGCTTCTGGGAGGCTGCCTTAGCGAGACTGGTAATATGGTCTTTCAAAGTAAGAGCAGAAGAAAAAGAGACTCCGAGAACATTGAGAGAAGATAAAGGGTTGATTTCTGTATTATTGAAGAATAAGGGATAGTCCTCTGGAGGTTCCTGATGGGTAGTAAGATGGATAAATTGAGTTTTGGAAGCATTAAATGCAACAAGGTTTACTCTACCTCAATGGGAAATAGTAGCTAGATCAGCAGATAAGCATTTTATGGCTTTGTTACGTTTACTTTTGAGGGACTGCTGGCTGGGGCGTTCTGGAAAACTAATTGAGTGGTGTAAGGTAGAGTCGTTTGCATATGAATGGATGGGACTGGATGGACAGTTGAGAAGATCATTTATGAAAATTAGAAAGAGAATAGGAGATAGGACAGAACCCTGAGGAACACCGGAGTTGATAGGATGAGGAAATGAGCGATGGCCGTCCACAACCGCAGTTATGGAACGGCCGGAAAGGAAATTAGAGACAAAAGCACGGATGGAGTAACAGAAACCGAAGGAGGGCAGTTTGGAGATTAAAGATTTGTGCCAGACTCTATCGAAGGTCTTCGATATGTCTAGTGCAACAGAAAAAGTCTCACCGAAGTCCCGAAAGTTGGATGACCAAGAGTTAGTAAGATATGAAAGAAGATCACCAGTAGAACGACCCTTAAGGAAGCCATACTGGCAATCTGAGAGCGGATTATGAGAAAAGAAATGCTTAAGTAATTTAGAAGCAATAATAGTTTCAAAAACTTTAGAGATACAAGAGATGACAGCAATTGGACGATAGTTGGAGGGTTGAGACCAGTCACCCTTCTTTGGGACAGGTTGAATGAGAGCAAACTTCCAGCAAGAAGAAAAGATGTTAGAGGTGAGACAGAGACGAAAGAGTTTGCTTAGGCAGGGGGTCAGCACGGAAGCACAGTTTTTTAGTACAACAGGAGGAAAATCGACAGTTCGCCTTCTTAGTATGAAGCCCAGAGAGGGTAGAAAGTACATCTTTAGAAGAAATTAGGATATTAGGCATAAGTAGGAGAGAGGGGGGTGGAGAGGGAGGAATAGCACCGGAATCATCCAAGGTAGAGTTTCTGTCAAAAGTTTTAGCAAAGAGTTCAGCTTTGTCAGAGGAAAACGTGATGGTTGTGCCATCAGAGTGGAAAAAGGGGGGGGGGGAAAGATGAGGAAGAAAAGTTGTTGGAGAGGTTTTTGGATAGATGCCAAAAAGCTTGGAAAGAGCTAGAGTTGGATAGTTCAGTGCATTTATTATTGATGAAAGAGTGCTTGGCAAGTCTAAGAACAGATTTGGCTGATTCCGGGCAGAAACATAGGAAGAATGAGATTCTTGAGTTTTAAGGCGTCGGTACCGTTTGAATGCTTCCTCCTTGTTGTGGACAGCAGTAGAACAAGCGTGAGTAAACAAAGATTTTTTTGCATTGGACTGAGAGAAAGAAAATGGAATGTACGCTTCCATGCCCGAAAGGATTACCTCGGTAATGAGTTCAGCACTCTCCGAGGGTCCTCGGCCACGGAAGCAGAAGTCATTCCATGGGAAATCGAAGAAGTACTGCCGGAGAGCCTCCCAGTCGACAGCGCAAAAGTGCCACAAGCGCCGCCGGCTGGGAGGATCGGATGGCCGTACTGAAGAGATAGGACAGGTGACGGAGATAAGTTTATGGTCGGAGGAGCCCAAAGGAGAGAAAAGATTGACAGTATATGAGGAATGGTTAGAAGTCAGAAATATATCAAGAATGTTGGGCCGATCTCCGAATCGATCCGGGATACGGGTGGGTTGCTGGACCATCTGCTCTAGGTCATTTATGATAGAAAAGACATAGGCTTGTTCACCAGGTTGGTCAGTAGAGTGAGAGGAGAGCCATTGGCGGTGGTGAACGTTTAAATCTCCTAAGATGGAGATTTCAGAGAAGGGAGAGATAGATAGAATGTGTTCCACTTTAGAGTTTAGATAGTCGAAGAAATTGGGAAAGTCGGTAGAGTTAGGGGAAAGATAGACAGCACAGAAATATTTAGTATGAGAATGACAGAATAGTATGGGCCATGAAGTTGAGAATTCAGAGGAGTCGAAATCGGGAACACGAGAGCAACTGAGTTTGTTGTGCACGTATGCACAACATCTGCCTTTTGCTTTGAAACTAGGATAGAGAAAGTAGGAGGATACAGAGAAGGGGCTGCTGGAAGTTGTTTTAAATAACTGAGATTCGGTGAGGAAAAGAAGATCAGGTTTGGAGGAGGAGAGATGGTGTTCAACAGAGTGAAAATTAGAGGAAAGGCCGCGAATATTGCAAAAGTTGATAGTAAGAGTGACAGGCCGTGATCCAGAGCATTTAGAGGGGTCGTCAGGAGAAGGTCGGGCATGTGTGGGGGTATTTATGCCCCCCCCCCCCCCCCCCCCCCCCCCCCGGGGACTCCGAGGGTAGGCCTGTGTTCATAATTGTTTTTTGTTTTTTTAATTTTGAAGGAGGAAGTGTGGTGTGCATGTTAAGTGTAGTGAAGTAGATAGGAGGAGGAGGTGTTTGTTAGAGCATGCTGGACTACTCTCAGTGTAAGTGAGGCACCAAAGGAATCAATAAGAGAGGCCAAGCAATGAAACAGGAGTTCCAGCGATTCCTTATCAAATGCTAACAGCCTCTCCTGGGTATAGCCCTGTTCGATTGGTGCCTACAATCTACCCCCATTCCCCCTATTAGTCGCCTTTTACAACACGTAGTAGGACGCGTGGGGCATCTTCTTGTTTTCCTCCACCATAAGATGGAGGCCTCCTTACCCCCAGGGGGATATATATATATATATATATATATATATGTGTGTGTGTGTGTGTGTTTGGATGTATATGATATTATTATTATTATTATTATTATTATTATTATTACTATTATTTTGTCTTATTTTTTGCATTCTAGTCTAAGGCAGGAGTGTTAGCAGGACGATAGAAGAGTGCATGTTGGTGTATTTTGACTTGTCTCTAGCTCCGGCTCGCGTGTGGAGAGTCAAAACAAATAAAACTGGTGCCTCCTAATTCATGATATATACAGTATATATAATTATATATATACATATCTATATCCCGTAGTTAATTTTATATGAAGTCTAGGAAGGTGTGTTTGTTTGTTCCGGTGGCTAATTAACCCTTTGAGTACCAGTGACGTGTATTACATTTTATTCTAGTTATAGTTAGAGGATATTATACAGCTTAGGAAGGATCTGTGGTAGGTAGAAGGGTTGGTTGAGATAGGTTGAAGGCCCTATTACTGCTAGAGGTCCTTCCTAAGCTGAATACAATCGTCTAATAGTTGCTAGAATATGATGAAGAGGACGTCCCTGGTACTGTATGGGTTAATCATGAGAGATATATATACCCTGTTCCATTTAGGTAGGCCATAAATCGTGAACCCTAGCCTATGTAACTCAAAAATGGCAGGAACAAATGGGCTGTAAACATTCACGCCTATTCCCTGGCTGATCCTTCCCAAGTGGTAGATATATTAGCTCGATTACTCTAATTCTTTGCGAGTTCTAGAGGTTAATGTTCACGCGTTTTAGCCTAGGAACAGGGTATAGGATGGGATCAGTGTTAGGCTGTACATGGGGAGGGTTTGTAAATAAAACATTGTTGTAAATAAACTGTTTTATTTATCCCTGTAGCTCTAAGTTATGTATAATGTATTTATCCCTGTAGCTCTAAGTTATGTATAATGTATTTATCCCTGTAGCTCTAAGTTATGTATAATGTATTTATCCCTGTAGCTCTAAGTTATGTATAATGTATTTTGGATAAGTTATTTATACTGCAAGTTTCAGGCTAGGCGCGCAAAAACAACTTTCAGCTGGTCAACTGTTTCGTGAACCACTGAAACATATGAGACTGCGCGCACATCCAGAATATATAGTTGGCCCACAGAATAGCTGGTGAGATGCTACAACCAACTCGAAATTAAATAGTTGGCCAATACGCTTATTGACTGAAAGCTTGGATGTGTAGCCAGTCAATCACAAGCTACCTCGACGATGTCCATACCGCAACTGGTATTTAATTGGTCAACTAAATATTGCCAGTGCGCGGAATGTCTAGTAGGACAACTGGTTAGTTGGTCGGCGATAAATGCGTATTTTCAGTTGCCCGATAAATAGTTGACCAACTGAAAATTGGATGTGCGCGCCTAGCCGTAAAGCACCGACCTGACGGGGTAGACCGGCGCCCATGCCGGACTGAATGTGAGTTTTAGGTCGCCGCTGGAGTGCCGATCTGCGGCGTAGTGCGTCGACAACGACCCGACGAACGGCGTCGACAGGAGTTAGGGCGGCGTCAATATTCATTACTGTGCCGATGAGCGGCGACCCCTTCAGTATGGACGGTGACCCCGGCCCGCATGACCCCGAACGACGGCGACCGAACTCAAGGTGTGGTATATAAAAGGTACACCAAAGGGTGGGCCTCATCAGTATAGCACCCGTCACACCTAGCCGATTTTAGGCCAAGACTGTCCGCGACCTAAGGGTCGTGGACAGTCTTTGTCTACGTCGCCGCGTATCATGGGCCGTCGCCAACCTAACAAACAGGTCGGGATTGGTCTTCACATACCCCCTCAAAAGTTCTACAAGCGAAAAATTTGAAATAAAGTCGGTGTGGAGTGAGGTCATAAAAATGGGACGGGAAGGGGACTGGAGGCTGATGGCGTGTGACGGCGCTTGGCGGCGCTTGACGGCGATTGACGACGCTTGACGGGAAACGGTAGGCGTCAGTGCGGCGGCACACGGCACCATAAATGATAAGTGGATAAGTGGATTATCGCCACGTTTGGCTTTCTCAAGGACCACATCGTGCGGCAGAGTGGTCGTCAGAATAGCCAGGTAAATTTTGTTTTAATTAGTTTTGCATGTCTCGATTATTTAAAAGTGTTTGACACTGACCAGCCACGTGTGGACAAATTAATTATGTTTGTGGAGACTCGTTGTGCATACCACAGGTTTCTGACCTGACCTGGTTGTGGTATCTGCCGTTTGTTATTCCTTGCGTGATTTCATTATTGTATTGATTTACTTATTAATTTAATATCTTTATATATATATTTTGTAATTAATTTATTCATGTACTTAGATTATTATTGCTATATTGATTTATATAAGGTATTTAGTCATTATTTATACTTTATTTATTATACATGTATGTATTTTTTGATTGATGACTTTCTTTATTTCATTATTGTATTACTTTATTTAGTTATTGAATATGTTATATATATATGTATATATAACGTAAATCATTTTTTTATGCATACATTATTCATGCAGTGGATGAATGAAACAAGCCATATAATATATATATATATATATATATATATATATATATATATATATATATATATATATATAGAGAATTTCTGCAATGGAGCTTTCTGCAACTTCACGGTTGCCAATTCCGCAGACTTTGTCAAAGATATCACGTCCTTCAACTTCGATCACCCAGTCACTCTTGCTAGCTTTGATATAGAATCTTTATTCACAAATGGCCCATTACATGACACAACTAATCTTATCACTAATAACATTCCTATCTCTACCCTCTCTTCATTTGGCCTTAATAAGCAATCATTCCATACCCTATTGGAAATCGCTGCCCACCAATCACTTTTCTCATACAATGACAAGTTGTTCACCCAAACCGATGGTGTGGCGATGGGGTCTCCCTTGGGTCCCTCATACGCAAATGCTTTCCTTTGCCACCACGAGGAGATTTGGTTGAATAATTGTCCTTCAGATTTAAAACCATATTCTACCGTAGGTACATGGATGACACATTCTTGATTTTTAAGCACCCCACTCAAATCGAACAGTTTCTGTTATACCTAAACTCACAACATCCCAGTATCAGATTCACACATGAAGTAGAAGACAATCATAAACTCTCCTTCCTTGATACTCTTATCATCAAACACCCTACTTCCCTTTCCACTAGTGTTTATCGTAAGCCCACTTTTACCGGTCTAGGTACAAATTTCTTAAGTTTCATACCTCTTAAATATAAAACCAACAGTATCATAGACTCTTCTTAACAGAGCATACAATTCCTGTTCATCTTGGCTTTCGTTTCACTCTGAAACCTGTTTCCTTCTTAACTTCTTTACTAATAATAAATATCCCACTCATATGTTTAACAAATTCCTGAACCAATTTCCTAACTCTAAGCTCTTCCCACCCACCCCAGTTCAAACCGTACAAAAAGACACTAGATATTTTAAACTCCCATATTTAGGGCCACTTAGCTATGAAATTAGGAAATCCCTCCAAAAAACTCTTCGCAACTGCTGCCCACATATCAATTTCAAAATTGTTTTTTCTAATAATAACACTATAGGAAATTTCCTCAAACATACTTCTTCTCTTCCTATGAACCTCCATTCCAATGTGGTTTACCAGTTCACCTGTTCTAGCTGTACTGCTGGATACGTGGGTTGCACCTCACGTTGGTTGCTTCACCGTATCCGGGAGCACCAGGGTAAATCCATTCGAATAGGCAGGTTGATTTCTAAGCCTTCCACTTCTGCTATCCGCGATCACTCTCACCAGTTTGATCACCCTTTCTCTTCCACAGACTTCCAGATACTAACCACTTGCCATTCACGCTGTGACCTTATCACCTCAGAATCAATCTATATCAATTAATTAAAGCCTAGCCTGAACAACACGGCCACTGCAACACCTCTTTTCACTCAGTAAATATCCTTCCATTTTCTTTTCGTACTTTATTGTATACCCTCTCTTATTAGTATTATTTGTTTAAGTTTAGCTTAATGCTGTTCTCTTAATACATAGTTTTGTTTTATTAGGTTTAGCTTTTCTCGGTTCATATTCATACGAACCTTACTGCTTGATATTTCACATCCATATGTAATTATTTGTTTTATTTCTTATGTAAACTTTCATTTATTTTAGATTCACTGAAGATGGAGACTGTTTTCTCCGAAACGTTTGATAACCAATAAAGATAAGATGCTCGCTACTACGCTGGTTCTCCTTTTCCTTGTGAGACTTATATATATATATATATATATATATATATATATATATATATATATACAGTATATATATACAGTATATACGGTATATATATATATTATTTATGGTTGACCAAAGTTTGAGTGTGGCTGTGTGTACTTCCAAGTTAGTAACTTATATTATAATGTAAATACTTTTCTTCAATTGAGATTATTGTTGTTCATAATTATACATTCATTGCACCTTAAGAGCGACCTAGGCGGTATATAATATGTAGCCACCAGCGGGGTGTTTTTACCCAAAATAGGGCTGTTTACGTGATCATTTTCATTCCTAAATAAGACCCAGAGCGTAAAACAAGTATCTATCCCTGAAAGGGCATAAACAGAGCTTCCCAATGACACCACAACGATCCTTTTATGACCGCTAGTTTTCTTGCAACAACCGCGCAACACGAGTGCAAAAAGCATGTAATTCGGTACTTTCCCCATACAATTCAGTATGTAGTGAGTGAGAGAGGGAGGGAGGAGGTGGGATTCGTGTCAGTAGGTTCGCCGCGGTGGTCTGGAGCAGTCATACGCTCGCTACTCTCCTGCCACCACTTGTCTCTCTCTCTCAGCAACATTACGTGCTGAAATTGCCACACGACCTATGTCGCGCGCCGCCAGATAGTCCAGATTTATTATACTCGACTTATGTTGCGCGCCGATAGTTAGGGGTTAATACATGTACAGTCAATATCAAATAATCACCAACAGCCTTCATGATCCATTGCAAACCATATCCTTATTCTCAAGGTCAACCACAGCCTCCTTACATCATCACGGAGGCTTGGTTCAGCTTGGTAAGCTATGTAATTAACCCCTTCTATACCGACGACGTCTTTTGATTTTATTCTGGCTCCTACTAATCGATTGTATTCACTTTAGGAAGGATCTTTAGCAATTATAAGGCTTCGAACTATCTCAATCAACCCTTTTAACCACCATAGATCGTTTTTAAGCTGTATAAAATAGTGTACATATTAATAGAATAAAATATAACATACGTCGACGGTACAGAAGTGGTTAATGGAGTATTGTTCACATCCCAGTGGAGGCAATACTTTGGAATGTTTTTGCATATCAGTGTACTCTTAAATCATTGTATTCATGACTATGGCTGATATGGTGATAGCAAACAAGTTACAAGTGTTTCTACAGACTCTACGAGACACGTGTACACCATTTCAGCCTAGGGAAAGGAACTGTCAATAAACAGACAAGAGAAATATTTTCCCGCGATAGGGAGGAGCTATGCGCTACCGCCATCTATTGCAGGGTTCCAGCCAAATCTGTAAATAATGGCCAACTACTATTAACACGGCTGATTTTCCCAGCACGCCCCTCTAGGGTATTCTTACTCTATGGTGGACATCAAGGTGTTGGTTGCTTCCTTTCTGCCACACTAGATGACGACACCTTATTTATACACGTCACTGATTTTGCAGAGATGGTCGCAGTGGAGCTATATGTGTCAGTATTTATCCTGAAGTGCTTGGGGTTGATCATACAAGACAGAGGGGACTGTATTCTTCAACATGTGTGAAGTTTAGTTAAAGGGAGATTGGGCGTTTTTCTGGTCCCCCTTCTCCCTCATGCTTAGCCCCATTAGTTTTCAGATTTTATGACGTTCGCCCCATTAATTTGTCGATGTTAAGACTTTTCGACCCATTTATTTGTCAATATTAAGACCTTTCGTGCTATTTAGGTGTCAATTCTTTTCCTGGCGAACGATAGTGACCCTGTAATTTTGAAAGAACCGGCCGAAGGCCGGGACATTTACCGAAACATTTAAAAATTAATCTACAAGGGGGATCTAATGAATGTTTTTGTATGTTTGATGGAGGTCTAGAGAGGAAAATACCAAAGATATACGGTATATATTAAAACATCTACCAAAAAGTGAGCCATCCCCCCTTAAAATAGGACTTGAGAGACTATCAACCCTTCTGGATTATTAACCCCTTCAGCACCAGGACGCCATTTGACCTTTGGTGCTGGTTACAATTAGACGATGTTATGCAGTTTAAGCCGGACCTGTGGTATTACAGGGGTTTATTGCGATCGTATTTACCGAATTGACCACTTGCGAGTTTCAGGCTATAAGGACGTTGGAGCTGTAGGCATCGATAGTAAATATAAATACACTAATAATGTAAGATTCTGATGACTAAAATGTATGTTTAATGGGATTTTATGTATTTATAGATGTAGTAGAACCATATTATACCTGGTAAATCTTCTTATTATCGATATCTACAACTCCAACTTCCTTATAGAACGAAACTCGCAAGTAGTCAATTGAATCGTAGAGGTAGATTATAAACTAAAGCCATCGTCTAATGGCAGCTTATGAGATCCACTTTTAAAATTCTTCCGTCCCCTATGTTTATCCATCATCAGTCTACTATGGGTTTCAGAGGCCGTGTTACATTGTTTTTCGGGAATAACTTCTTAACAAACAGTTGGATCAGTATGATATTTTGACACAGCTTTTTTCACACCGTGCCCTAATTTTCGTCAATATAGTGCATTACCAAAAGTGTAGAATTAAGCCACTTGTCCCTGTGTCATGTGGTTAAAGTTGCACTTTAATGACTAAGAAACGAACAAGACTACCGTGGCTTACCTGTGAGAACCACCAAACCATTATTCCTCCTCCATCAAACACGGTAGTTATCACACACCACCCAACCCTACTATCGCCTTTAAATTCAAGTTATCTGTCAATATCAAAATATAATTATACAAATAAATATACTTTTTGTATATTTATAACTTGATATTGACAGATAACTAGAATTTAAAGGCGATAGTAGGGTTGGGTGGAGGGTGATAACTACCGTGTTTGATGGAGGAGCAATAATGGTTTGGTGGTTCTCACAGGTAACCCGTAAACTGTTCGAGCAGGCTTGGTGTTTCAGATAGCCACGCACACACAGGAAGCTTCGAAGCATTGGTATGTTAACATGTTCGAATACCACACCCGGAGCCTTATTGTGTGAGCTTGTATTAACCTTTTCACGCACATATGACACAGAGGTTGCCAGATTAGCAATAAGAAATAGAGTTCTCTCACTCATATAATTACCTCTCCAAAATTAGTTTTCTGCCCACAGCTAACTCAAAGACAACTGAAGAGGTTGAAGTAACTAAACTAAAGGTTTCTAAATACCCCTGATGGTAACAAAGACTTTAAAGTATCCCCAATAGGCTCAACATCGCGTCATATGTCGGAGAGGGTTAACAGCCAGAGTGACAGAGAGGAGCGACAAGGTACTGGAGTTCTCGAAAGGGGGCTTTAGTCCTGGTCGCGAATAAGGAAGACTTCTAGGGTTCCCGAGCAGGACAACCTCTGGGTTTGTATTCCCAGTATACGGGGGGGGGGGGTATACACATGGGGGTCTCGGGGACTCCGGTCACATTCTTCCTGACTTTAAGGTGGGCTTAATAATCCTAATGGGTTGATAGCCTCTGAAGTCCTAATTTAACTAACTAAGGCAGAGAGTATTTTTAAGTCTTACCGCAAGGAGGCTTTAGTGTACAAGGGACTGTAGTTCTCGAAAAGGGGCTCCAGTCCTGACGTTATTCTTGACTTACATTGTGCTGGCTTAATAATCCAGAAGGGTTGATAACCTCTGAAATCCTAGTTTAACTAACTAGGTTTAGTGTCAGTCCTCAAGTTCAGTTTCTCCTGTGTTGCGCGAGTACACTGATAATATAATCAGCCCCTAAACTTGGTAAAGAAGCACCTTGTTCTAGCAGGGACTGGGTGAGATGTTGATAACATTCAAGACCTCTTTCTCCGCCTTATTAGAAATAATTTATTAGGGAAAATAGGGACCAATAGACTCGCCATATTTTTCTCATTATAGTCCACATGGAGGAATTTCGTTATCGAGACTTGAAAAACCCCGATTACACCGAAAAATAACACGAAAATAATGTCCCGAACGTAAACAAAGCATTGCACCCAATGAATCCTTCGACCTGGGTCCTCTTCTTCTTGTTTTGAAAGATGCGGTGAGTGCGATTCACCCAATAAATGGCTTGCACGTTACTCACAAAACTATATTATATTAGGGTTAGGTTAGGTTAGGTTAGGTTAATCTAATCTAATCTAATATAATATTTGTACATTTTGGAAGCGTGCATGACCTCCCCACAATTGTCCTTACCTACTGTAAAAGCGCGATTCACCCAATAAATGGCGCCATTTGACGGAGTATCTTCAGAGTAATGAATAAGGGGTAAGTTAATGCAAATCCTCCACTCAAACCATGATAAACAACAATTAAACACTATATTCCCTGGAAAAAATATAAAGAAACTTTGTAAATAAGGCGGCTCTAGCTGTCTTGAATGTTGCCGTTTACTTCAGTATATACAAGGTGAGTCCACACACTTTTTGTTTACTTCAGGAGCTTAATACCAAAGAAGATAAATCTACACCTTCACTACCCCTGTTTTGTCGCTTTACTGTTGGTCCTAATAGGTTAATATTATTATTAGTAGACTTAGTATGGTTCGATGATGCTCGGAAATGTATATTTGACTTGAAATTGATCTATCTATATATCTATTGCCCGACGCCATGATCCCCGAAGGGGTGGCCACGAACGAACCGCCCCCATGCACCTCTGTCCCCAGTCATTCGATGCCCCTCCCCCCAACCAGCACCGCCTTCGTTCATATACTTCCTCACTCCATCCTTCCACCTTTGATTCCGTCTACCTCTCCCTCTCTGTCCCTCCACCTCGCTCTCGTACACCCTCTTAGTCATTCTCTCGCTTTCCATACGTTCCATATGGCCGAACCATCTCAAGTTGTTCCTTTTCACACTATCCAGCACATCTACCTCCACACCACACCTCCTTCTTACTTCCTCATTAGTCTGTCTATCCCTCCATGTAACTCCGCACGCACTTCTTAAGTAATTCATTTCCACTGCTCTCACTCTTGGTCTGAGTCTCTCAACCAACGTCCATGCTTCGCTTCCGTAAGTCAGTGTCGGGATTACCACACTGTCATGCAAGGACTTCTTCACTTCCATACTGACCACCCTATTTCTTGTTACTGCTTTCAGCGTTCCTACAACCCTCTTCCCCTGTTGTACCCTCTCCCGCACTTCTTCATCCATAGTCCCATCTTTACTCAACACACTGCCCAGATACTTAAAGAGTTGACGATCTCCATAGCCTGACCGTTCAGCTTCACCTCACACTCTGTGACTTCACCCCTTTCGAAGACCATAACCTTGCTCTTCCCTGCATTTACCTTCAAATTCCGTTTTTCGCACACTGTTCCAAACTCATTTACCAGACCCTGCAACTCCCATTCATTATCACTCATCAGAACTGTATCATCCGCAAATTGAAATTGATACATTCAAGTATTAAAACCCTTCACTAAAGTGAGACTCGTCCGCCGCGGGTTTTTTTTTCTTTTCTATATTCCAACTTACTTCCTCTCGGGCATAGGCTGAGAGCCTTAATATTCACCGCTTTACAATGAACAGTGAAGCCCGTGAGGTCTTGTTCCAGTCTAGGGAGTGAGACATGTGAAGCACGTAGAGTACAACGAGCACCTGCCATCTTGCCTTCACATGAGGCACGGTGCTCACTCATGGCCCGAAACGACCCCATCTCTGAAGCCACCTTGTTCCCGTGCTTCACTGTCTAACCCCCTACACTCGGACTCTCACACTTACACACACACAACGTCACCTGTTGAGCAGATAACTCACCAGGCATTGCACCCCTATAGCATATTTTGAATATGGGAATATTCATACAGTGCTATTTAATCAGGGAACAATGAGGGTATTTTATTGACGTGTCGGTGGGCTTGTGGTAATGCACTAATACCTAGGTACAGCACAAATTCCATCCCAATAATATCTTCCCATTGATACATCGGGATTTGAACCCAGGACCTTTGGATTACCAGGCCAGTGGCAAGACCACTCCACCGCACCAAGCCAACTCTCATTTTCAATGGAAGCATTAATCTAAAATGACAACCAAACTTAACTTGGGGTGGGGGGGGGGGGCGTAACAAAGACATTAGCCTAACCTAACAACTTTACCTAACCTATCCTAGTATAATGGGTGGGGGCTGCCGCCCCCAACGATGACGTGCGTCATCGTAGCCTAAGGGGGTTAATGGAATTTGAATTAAACTGAACAAGACGATAATGGTATCACCTGTATTGGTTTGTTTGTGATTTACTCATCTTTAGCTCCATTAGTTCTGAGATTTTAAGATATTTGCCCCATTACTTTGGCGAATTTAAGATCTTTCGCCCCAATGTTGCCAATATTATGACCTTCCATGCAAATTAAGGTTTCCTGGCGAGCGATAGTGAGCCTGTAATCTAGTCCTTCGGCCGGCACATTCTTCTACCGAAAAATTTACTAATTTGTCTTGAAGGTGGGTCTAGTTTTTTTTTTTTTTATAAGTTTGATGGAAGTCTAGCGAGGAAACTATAAATTAATGAATGAATAAATCAATAGCCCAAAAGAATAACCAATACCCCCTTAATTAATATAATTCAGAAAATGGGATGTACAAAGACAATAATAGAAAATCCATATTTTTGAAGGCACACTATTGCCTTTCTAAGTGACGTTTTAGTTACGTTCAATCTATATCACCAACTACCACGTTTTGTTCCTCCATATATAATTGTATGACTGTACTGTAGTTATGAAATGCTTGTAATGTACCCTAATAATGTGATCGTGTTTTGAACTCAAATTTACTTTTCAAATATGTAGCTAATACTGTGTTGCTACGACTTTCGATATAGGGTTGGATTAGTAAATGCAATACAAAAACAAAAAAGCACGCTCCCTTCATCCGACAGTATGATTATGTTCTTTAATAAGTTTCTTAAATATAAATTGTTTAAGCTTCATATAATTGCTTGTAGATCTTATTATTTTATGAAACTCATGGAATATTCATTCGTGACTGTTTAAACTATTTTAAATATCATATATTGTTAATCACATATTTATTTCATAAATATATACTGTTAATACCGAGGTATACAAATCTAGTAATAACATGCTTCAAATATCCCTCTTTCATTTATGTTTTTTCTATGTGGAAGAGGAAGACAAAAGGCAAAACTTACTGTGACGAGTGCCTCCCCCAAAGTTGAAAGAGTGACAGTGCCAGACTCAAGGAATGTTCGAGCCAAAATGTCTGCACACACAGAGTTTGAAACAATTTAAGTCATAGGATGAGGGACAGATGGATTCAGGGAGAGAGTTCCAGAGCTCAGCTGTTGACTAGAAGATTGGGAGTATCGTTTCACATTTGAGTTGGAGAGTTGTACGGAGTAGGGGTGGGATTGAGTTGCAAGACGGGTACTATGTACCCTACATAGAAAAGGTGGTATACACTGAGAGAGCTCGGAGGAACACTGACTATTGTAGTAGCGATAAAATAGCGAGATAGATGCAACATTGCGGCGAAGAGAGAGAGAGATTGTAGAGAGTCGGTGAGTGGACGGGAGTTCATGATACGAAAGGCTTTCCCTTCTACCAATACACCATAAAACTATTGTTTTATGATGACCACCATCCGCCCTTAATTTGGCTGTCACTCGTTCAACTTTGGGGGAGACATTTTTAACAGGTAGTTTTGCCTTTTTCCTCCTACACATAAACAAAATAAATAAATAAAAGACCATGCATACACGATTTTACCGTCATCTAACCAGCACACCAAGCCACGTAAGGTTTGACTTTCCGGCCACCGGAATGGGGGCGGAGCTTCAAGGACCGAACATGCACACACATTGTTCAGGCGGCCTGTGTAAAAAGAGTCAGTCCTGCTCCAGCTATTGTTCAGATAATGAGTGTGGTCGTCTGAGACACACAGCTGCAGACATTATGCTGTGTGTGATTATCATGAGTTGAAATAAATATAAAGCAAATGCGTTAACAGAGAAGGGTTTGAAGGAATATCTGGCTCACACACACATAACATGTGTTGCATGCTGGCTAATGAATGGAGTGACAGAGGAGCCAGGAGACTGGTAGCCTACAATTACCTGAAAATTAGTGAAGCTACATATATCGAATTACTTGAAATGGTAACCTCATTAATCCATAAAGAGGAAACATTAATGAGGCCATCAATTACACTCTTTGAGTGGTTAGGAACCACGTTAAGATTCCTGATAACTGGAAGGAGCTTTGATAAATTGAAATTCAGCGTGACAATATTTCCTCAAGCACTAGGGGAAAATAATATCAGAAATATGTCACACCATCTGGAATGTCCTTCGGGAAAAGTACATGAAGGTATGGCAAAACAACAATTGAAATTCCAGTCCTTATTTAATTAATAAATGTATTAAGAGTAAAGTAGTAATTATAATTAAAAGAAATAAAATGCCGCTGTTACTCTTCAATAATATATGCATTGAACTTAATATATTCTCATTTTTTGTGAAAAATATAGCATAATTAGTATTTAGGGGAGGTGTGGTGGAGTGGTCTTGCCACTGGCCTGGTAATCCAAAGGTCCCGGGTTCAAATCCCGATGTATCAATGGGAAGATATTATTGGGATGGAATTTGTGCTGTACCTAGTATCAGTGCATTACCTCAAAGCCCACCGAAACGTCAATAAAATACCCTGGTTGTTCCCTGATTAAATAGCACTGTATGAATATTCCCATATTCAAAATATGCTATAGGGGTGCAATGCCTGGTGAGTTATCTGCTCAACAGGTGGCGTTGTGTGTGTGTAAGTGTGAGAGTCCGAGTGTAGGTAGTGAGACAGTGAAGCACGGGAACGAGATGGCTTCAGAGATGGGGTCGTTTCGGGCCATGAGTGAGCACCGTGCCTCATGTGAAGGCAAGATGGCAGGTGCTCGTTGTACTCTACGTGCTTCACATGTCTCACTCCCTAGACTGGAACAAGACCTCACGGGCTTCACTGTTCATTGTAAAGCGGTGAATGTTAAGGCTCTCAGCCTATGCCCGAGAGGAAGTAAGTTGGAATATAGAAAACAAAAAATTTTTTTTTTTTTTTAGCTGTACACTACTGAGACGGCCTGAAGGCCCCACCCACTTCACCCCACACATATGCAGGTTGGTAAGCCTGGCGGGGCATGATAAGTGCCTAAAATCCGGTGAGGTTGGAAGGCCTGGCCTGATGGCAAACAGCTCCACTAACGGGACACTAAGAGAGTAATCTCAATCCTGTAAAATACAAATTAGGTAAATACAATTAGGTAAATACACACACAGGTACCATAAACCACGCCCACAATAAGTCATCTGGACAGGTTTGGCCGTTAGGTGTATGGGGGCCCTAAATATCTTGGCCCCCTATAAGGCCGATCTTTCCTCTATTCTTCAGTTCCCTTGGACTGTCTAAATCCCACCGTTCACTTAGTTAAAATAGGACTTCAGAGGCTATCGACCCTATTGGATTATTAAGCCAGCACACTGTAAGTCAAGAAAAACGTCAGGACTGGAGCCTCTCTGCGAGAACTCCAGTCCCTTGGTAAAACCCATCCCATACACGCTCTGGTTTTGCCTGAACAGCAGTGTTACCAAATCAAGTCTCCTAGATAGTTAATATAAGCCAAACGTCCTAGAATCGCTAGAATAATGCCACACTAACAACAACATCGCTCTAAAAGGCTCAAATTTCCAGAATATTGCTAGAATCCATGTTACATGCTGTAAAGGTTTGCCTCTAGATTGAAGTAAAGACCTCTAGATCTAGCGGAAAAGTAGTTAAATTGACCACATGCGAGTTTCAGGCTATAAGGAAGTTGGAGCCGTAGACATCGATATTTACCAGAATTACCAACTACAATACGGTTGTAGTACATTAATACATACATAACAAACAACTCAACATGCTTCCTATCAATCAGAAACATACATAATTATTGCATTTATGTTTAATATCGATGATGGGGTGTGTGGAGGAGAGATGGGCGGGGCTGTAGAGCGAGGAAGCCCCACATTGCACTACCGGCGTGGATACGTTTGCGCTTTGGGTGCACTGATCAGGGTAAATTAAGGGAGCCCACCTGGCTTTTTTTCTCTTTCTCTGCTTCTCTCTTTGGCTTGTATCCATTCGGCCCCATTCAGCCTACTGTTCTAAGACGTTTACCCCCATCCAGTTGTCAATATTTTCCTGGCGAATGGTAGCGAGCCAGCATATTTATTAATTTGTTTTGACAGCAAGCTAAATTTGTAATTTTTTCGATAGAATACTGTCTCCGGCGAAGCCAGATATCTCTATACAATGCTGGCTCGCTATCGCTCGCCAGGAAGAAATCGACACCTGGATGGTTATAAACGTCTTAAAACAGTTGGCTGAATGGGGCCGAATGGATACAAGCCAGGAAAAGAGAGAACAAGTGAGAAAGATAAAAAAGCCAGTGACCCCCCTTAATTTTTTTTTGTCTGCAATTATTTGGGTAAATTCACTCGTTCCGGCACTAATCTTCACACATTGTCGAGACGCTTCGTTGGGTCTGGCCTGATGTGAAACACTTGCCGCAGACACTCGTATGTGACGTAGCTCCGCCCACCTCTCAGCCGCCTCAAGGCCACGATGGGTCGTTTTTCTGGACCCCTTTCTCTCTCGTGTTTAGCTCCATTAGTTTTGACATTTTAAGACGTTCGGTTCATTGGTTTGGCGATTTTAACACCTGTAGATCCATTTCGTTGTCAATTTTAAGACCTATCGTTCCATTTAGGTGTCGATTGTTTCCTGGCAAGCGATAGCGAGCCTGTAATTATAAGAGGAACCGGCCATCGGTTGGGACATTTTTCTACCGAAAAATGTACAAATTTATCTTAAGGGGGGTCTAGGAGGTGTTGTTGTAAGTTTGAGGGAGGTCTAGCGAGCAAACTAAAAAAAATATTAAAATAGATGATTAAATAATACGTAGCCCATTCCTCCTTAACTGTTGAACTTGATATCACACAGTTTCTTAATTCATGATGCCAGTTTACTTCTACTTATTTTGTTCATCAGTGCTTAGGATTTCGCTCTGTTAAAGATGTAAGCATATGGCCATCAGTCTGTTTCTCGGCTTTGACGGAGCCGGTGCGCCAGCAAGGGACTAGGGTTTCTCGAAAATGGGCTCCAGCCCTGACGTTTTTCTTGACTTAGTGTGCTAGCTTAATAATCCAGAAGGGTTGATAGCTTTTGAAGTCTTATTTCAACTAGCTAACTGTCTTGACTTACATTGTGCTGGCCTAACAATCCAGAAGTGTTTATAGCCTCTGAATTCGTATATTTTAACTAAGGTGCGACAGTGAGTAACGCGTTCAGTATAAGCTCGTGTTTGTGATAGTGGTCGGCGGAGTTTGGATCTAAAGACAGTAGATTAGATCCTGTGTAGCGGGGAGAACCGTTAGTATAACTAAATAAGTTGGTCACCAATTATTTTGCAATATTTGAAAACCAATATGGATTTGATATGCTCTAAACATCATATGAAAATGTGTTTTAAGCCTCGGCCAAACCTAATAAAAATATATGGTACTAAAATGGAAATTTTTCGTAACATATAGTTTCGGTAAATCTACACCACCTCCCCCCTTCAAAACACGCCTTTTAGCGTGTTTTTGGATGGTTCAGCAGACGCGGAAACTAGAAAAAAACTGATTTTGATAACAAATTATCACCAACCAGATACGAGTTTTTCAGGTAATTTGTTGTAATTTTTATTTTTTTCTTTGATATACAGTGTTGTTTAATACCGAGGACCGTCGCATTTTAGTATTTTTAACATTAGCCTAACCTAACCTAACTTAACCTTAACGAAAAGTAACCTGTTTCCGCGACGGTCTAAACTTCCCCTCACGTTCCCTGTTTATGGGTGCGCGATGGTCTAAACCCTGCTCACGTTCCCTGTTTATGGGTTCGCAAAGGTTTGTAATACTTCAATGTATCTATTACAAGTCAAATATACATTTCCGCGCATCATCAAACCATACTAAGTCTACTACTAATAATATTAACCCATTAGTGCCAACAGAATAGCGACAAAATAGGGGTAGTATAACTGTAGATTTATCATAGTTTCTTACAGTAGATCCTCTGGAAAAAGGCAAAATAGGCCTGTGTATCCAGCTCAGTACCAGTACTTGCACTGCTGCGGTCGTTCACGGTGTTGGCGGCGGCGATAGCAGACGCAACATTTTTACTATTCTGTATTTTTGCTTTATAATCAAACTTCAAATCTTGTCTTCCCCATGCTTTATCAAGATTACTTTCAAACTCCCTTATTGATTCGGAATCGACTACATACTGGGGCAGTGCGTTCCACTCATTTACCACTCTATCACAAAATGAGTTCTTTGCCTTCTCAAGCCTATTTCTTTCTTTGTAAATTTTCTTTGAGTGTCCTCTCGTTCTTGTTCCCTCCCGCATCAAGAAGATACCTTCACACACATCCTCATCATACTTTCCTGACACTTTCTTAAAAGTCTCTATCATATCCCCTCTCTTTCTCCTATATGCCAGTGTCGGAAGCCCCAGTGTCCTCAACCTCTGCTCATAGCCCGCGTTCTTCAACGTTGGTACTAGCTTGCTAGCTCTCCTCTGCACTTTCTCCACTGCTTCTATATCCTTTACCATATATGGAGCCCACACCTGGTTTGCATATTCCAGGTGCGGCCTAACCAGCGCTGTATAGAGATTCCTGAAGATGTCTTCGTCAAGTGACACAAATGTCCTTATCAGCCCTACAATTCTATTGGCTTTGTTTATCTTTTCCGCTAAATGTTCAGAGAAATTTAACTTATTGGGTTTAATGTTATTTTAATACCACGAATTTTGTTGATATATTTGAAGATTAATAATGAATCTATAATATTATGCTCTAAAGAGTATAAGAAAAATTGTCTTAACCCTCGGCGAAACCTAATAAAAAAGTATGGTACTAAAATGTCTGTTTCGTAACAAGGTTGTCAATACGGTACTTCCACTTCCGGTACTTCCAGTTATCGATAGCTCTAAAGATCATAATTATGAAAATGTGTTAAACCCTCGGAAAACCCTAATATAAAAGTATGGTACTAAAATTTAATTTTCGTAACAAGGTTGTCAATACGGTACTTTCCCATTATCAATTATTATGTTCCTTCCAACAACCAACCATACTCCTAAAATCGATTAATGAAATTTACAAACACATGTGGCAGTCCGTGGACTCGAACCCAGGATGCTCACACCGAAAATCAACACCTTATACATCGCACCACGAAGACAGTTAAAGGTTGGTGGACACTGCCTACGATTTATTATGCAACTTCGAATCCTGCATATCAATCTAAGCATGTACACACATCCCAACTGCAACTCACGTAGGTTATGCATATGTGAATGGAAAGAGCAATTAATGGGGCCTTAACCACTTAGGGAAGTCCTCTCGATAAATTACTCCTGAACCAATATAAATTGGTCAATATTTACGAGTCACACCACAGCTGGAATCTCATTTCTAAGGGTAGTTTTGGGTTCCTATCATTCTATGCTTCATTGCTATATACTTTTTATCCCCCGGAATTTTTTTTTCTTGTGTTTTTTTTAGGCCATTTATTTTTTATTATTATTTTTTTTTTAGCATTAACCTAACCTAAAAACCTAACCTAACCTAACCTAACCTAAATGTATTTGGGGGCGGTTAGGTTAGGTTTTTTGGTTAGGCCTAGGTTAGCCTAATGCTAAAAAAAATAAAAAATAAATAAATAAATAGGCCTAGCCTAAACAAAAAAAAAATAAGAAAAAAAAATATTTTCCGGTGGATAAAGAGTATATAGCAATGAAGCATAGAATGATAGGAACCCAAAACTACCGTTAAAAATGAGATCCCAGCTGTGGTGTGACTCGTAAATATTGACCCATAAATTATTATGTTCCTTCCAACAACCAACCATACTCCTAAAATCGATTAATGAAATTTACAAACACATGTGGCAGTCCGTGGACTCGAACCCAGGATGCTCACACCGAAAATCAACACCTTATACATCGCACCACGAAGACAGTTAAAGGTTGGTGGACACTGCCTACGATTTATTATGCAACTTCGAATCCTGCATATCAATCTAAGCATGTACACACATCCCAATTGCAACTCACGTAGGCTATGCATATGTGAATGGATAATCAAGGCTGAAGATTGCAGAGTAAACACCGTAGACTTCATCGAATTTTCTTTCACCTTCACATAATCGACAGCCTTTTTTTTTTTTTTTGTAATAAGGGATTAGTACTCAAACAGCGGGGGTGTGGGGGCAGCAGCCCCCACCCATTATACTAGGTTAGGTTAGGTAAGGTTGTTAGGTTAGGCTAATGTCTTTTCAAATCACTATCGGGGGACGTGTCTCAACATGGATCGATAGGCCTAATGGGGAAAATAGGTTTTCCCGAGATTACTAATTAATTACAAACACTATATATTGATGTAAATGAAAAACAATTGTTATAAAAAACACTGAAAATTTGTGGTATTAAAATAAAAAAAATCCACTTATTGTCTATCACTACTCCTATATCCTTTTCTGCATTCACTCCCTCCATCGCTTCATACATACTGTATCCTACCTTGTCTATCTTGCTTGTCCCAATCCGCATGTACTTGCATTTTTTTGGATGAAAAGGCATTAGGCCTAACCAATGCTCAGACCATCCCTTCATGCCATCCACATCTCCTTGAAGCAAACCCACATCTTCCTTACTCCTCACTCTTCTATACAGCTTAGTGTCATCCGCATACAGCTATACCTCACTTCCATTAGTTATAACTTCAGGTAAGTCGTTGATAAATATAACTAACAGTAGTGGTCCCAACACAGATCCCTGAGGAACCCCACTTGTAATTTCCCTCCACCCCGAGCCTATTCCATTCACCAGCACCCTCTGTCTCCGATCTTTCAGGAAGGCTTCTATCCATTTCACACATTTCTCCCCTATATTATAGCTTCTAACTTTCTCTATTAACCTTTTATGTGGGACCTTATCGAAGGCCTTCATAAAATCACAATATACCACGTCTATTTTTTTTTTTTTTTTTTTTAAGGAGACAATGAACGGAGGAAGGAAAAACACAGATAAAACAAAAAGGTCCATGTGCCTAAAGGCATCCTCCATTCATAAAATGTTTGTAACAACTGGATTTAAACATCACCATCCTCTAGAATTTGCATCCAATCATCTACCACCTTAATTATCTGTAGTAATATGGTTGTCAATATCTTCCTATAGACGGCACCGATTCGTAAACACGCCATTTTCACCTGTCTCCCGAGGTCTGTCCACCAGCTTTTCAGTCAACACTAACTCCACCTGCCTATCTCTGTCGAAACTACAGGTGTTCGTTTCCTAGTATCCCACGTACTGAGTACTATGAATCCGCTATTGCTGGTATGCAAGGGCTAGTTTAGTATCCCACGTACTGGGTACTATGAATCCACTGTTGCTGGCATGCAAGGGCTAGTTTAGTATCCCACGTACTGGGTACTATGAATCCACTGTTGCTGGCATGCAAGGGCTAGTTTAGTATCCCACGTACTGGGTACTATGAATCCGCTGTTGCTGGCATGCAAGGGCTAGTTTAGTATCCCACGCAATGGGTACTATGAATCCACTGTTGCTGGCATGCAAGGGCTAGTTTAGTATCCCACGTACTGGGTACTATGAATCCGCTGTTGCTGGCATGCAAGGGCTAGTTTAGTATCCCACGCAATGGGTACTATGAATCCACTGTTGCTGGCATGCAAGGGCTAGTTTAGTATCCCACGCAATGGGTACTATGAATCCACTGTTGCTGGCATGCAAGGGCTAGTTTAGTATCCCACGTACTGGGTACTATGAATCCGCTGTTGCTGGCATGCAAGGGCTAGTTTAGTATCCCACGCAATGGGTACTATGAATCCACTGTTGCTGGCATGCAAGGGCTAGTTTAGTATCCCACGTACTGGGTACTATGAATCCGCTGTTGCTGGCATGCAAGGGCTAGTTTAGTATCCCACGCAATGGGTACTATGAATCCACTGTTGCTGGCATGCAAGGGCTAGTTTAGTATCCCACGTACTGGGTACTATGAATCCGCTGTTGCTGGCATGCAAGGGCTAGTTTAGTATCCCACGCAATGGGTACTATGAATCCACTGTTGCTGGCATGCAAGGGCTAGTTTAGTATCCCACGTACTGGGTACTATGAATCCGCTGTTGCTGGCATGCAAGGGCTAGTTTAGTATCCCACGCAATGGGTACTATGAATCCACTGTTGCTGGCATGCAAGGGCTAGTTTAGTATCCCACGTACTGGGTACTATGAATCCGCTGTTGCTGGCATGCAAGGGCTAGTTTAGTATCCCACGCAATGGGTACTATGAATCCACTGTTGCTGGCATGCAAGGGCTAGTTTAGTATCCCACGTACTGGGTACTATGAATCCGCTGTTGCTGGCATGCAAGGGCTAGTTTAGTATCCCACGCAATGGGTACTATGAATCCACTGTTGCTGGCATGCAAGGGCTAGTTTAGTATCCCACGTACTGGGTACTATGAATCCGCTGTTGCTGGCATGCAAGGGCTAGTTTAGTATCCCACGCAATGGGTACTATGAATCCACTGTTGCTGGCATGCAAGGGCTAGTTTAGTATCCCACGTACAGGGTCTAGGTTAGGTTAGGTTGGGTTGTTTGGTTAGGTTAATATACTAGGTCTCAGAAACAAGATTCGTAGTTGCGGTAGTATTTACAGATATGCCCGAATACTAAATGGGCGGCGGCCCAACCGCCATGGCACCAGTAAGGGTTCGTGTTGTATCCCACGTAGGCCTTCTAGGTACAGTCTACGACAGAACTGCTGTCTTGGCCTGAGGCAATGTGTTAGTTCACTCACCTTTTAATAGATGGCACTTTAATTGCTTCTAATAAAACGGGGCGGGGTTAATATAGAGGTTTGAAGGAGGAGGAGTCAAACGTGTGTGTGTGTGTGTTTGTGTGTGTTCGAGAAGGGCACGCAGAATAAGTTTATTTTAACATAACACACAGGCTATATTATAAAATTAGCCCATGCTGGATCACAAATAAGTAACACACATTAGGTGTTGCGTTATTTATGGAATTTAATACACAGACAATCAAGTTTCTATCCTTCGCACTTTCCATTCCCCCTTCCTCCCCCTCTCACTCCAACTCTTCTTCTTCACCCGCTTCCTCTCCCCTGCCTCCCTCCCACCTCTCTCTCTCTCTCTCTCTCTCTCTCATTCGCTCTCTCTCTCTCTCTCTCTCTCAAGGACATAAAAGATACCTTCTTATATCTAAAATACGCAGAATAATACTATGCGATTGTTTTGAATTTACATATACATAATCTATTTTGTATTAATTTCACCACACCACCAAACGCCTCCAATGAAATTAATGAAAGCATGTATGTGATCCACCGGGATTCGAACCTGGGTTATCACACACAGATTTGTAGACACCTTAACCATTACACCACCAAAACGGTTAAAGGTTTATGCACACGCCTACGACTTATGAAATAAATAATAAATGTTAGGAATGACAAAAGTAACACATATATATTGATTAGGAATAGGATAACTAGCGAGGCAGCGAACAACACCTGTTACTCGCTGTCTCGCTAGATATCCTATTCCTAATTAAGCTACGATTCCCGAAGAACACGTCTATATTTGTTTATATATATATTAAGTGTAACAATAACACTTATAACACCCATCCATTCATACGCAGACGACTCAACCTTACACTACTCCATTAGTTTTTCAGAACGCCCCAGCCAGCAATCCCTCAACGACAAACGTAATGAAGCCATAGAACTCTTAAATTCTGATCTAAATACTATTTCCAATTGGGGCAGAGAAAACCTTGTTAACTTTAATGCTTCCAAAACCCAATTTTTCCATCTATCTACCCGTCAGGATCTCCCAGCGGACTATCCCTTATTCTTCAACAATACAAAAATCAACCCTTCATCTTCTCTCAATATTCTTGGTGTCTCTTTTTCTTCTGCTCTCATTTGGAAGGACCATATTACCAGTCTTGCTAAGGCAGCCTCCCAGAAGCTGGGTGTGCTCAACCGCCTTAGGGGGTTCTTTTCCCCTGCACAGCTTCTTGCTCTGTACAGGGGCATAGTGCGCCCTTGTATTGAGTATTGTTCACATGTGTGGGGAGGTTCCTCTCACACCGCTCTCCTAGACAAAGTTGAAAGGAAGGCCTTTCGTATCATTAACTCCCGTCCACTCACCAACTCTCTGCAATCTCTCTCTCTCCGCCGCAATGTTGCATCTCTCTCGCTATTCTATCGCTACTATAATAATCAGTGTTCCTCAGAGCTATCCCAGTGCATACCACCTCCTTTACGTAGGGCACGTGGTACCCGTCTTGCAACTCAATCCCACCCCTACTCTGTGCAACTCTCCAACCCAAGAGTGAAACGTTACTCTCAAACTTTCTTCTACTCAACATCTGAGCTCTGGAACTCTCTCCCAGAATCAGTCTTTCCCTCTTCCTATGACTTAAATTGCTTCAAACTCCGTGTGTCCAGGCATTTTGGCTCGAACGTCCCTTGATTTTGGCCCTGTCACTCTTTCAACTATAGGGGAGGCACTCGCTATAGGCAGTTATGCCTTTTGCCTCCCTCAATCACATAGAAAAAAAACAAAAAACAAAAAACAGGATTTACGTTATTTGTGTTGGCTTAAGGAATAAGTTGGATAATACATATACTTGTGACCTCCACAATTTGTAATGTTTGAGGAGACGGCGCTTCAACCTCTCTCTTCTGTCCATCACATTCAAGCACCAACCCACCAACACTAACACAGGATACAAAACAGACACACACACACTCACACCCAATAACATAAAACGCACATCACACACATGATCACATACAACGTAATGGGCACAAATCACTCACACATGATAACATAAAACGCACACACACACACACACACACACACACACACACACACACACACACACACACACACACACACACACACACACACACACACACAAGCACATACACACACACACACACTGGTCCAGGCAAACTAGAAAAGGTATTAGCATTATTGAGGAGATGCTGCTGTCTTCAGTGCGTGTCATGGCCATCCTGAGCCTTACGACGTATACAGACTAATAACACACATAACAAAGCCACTATAACAACTTCGTCTCTCTCCAACACCCCTTCTCCCCTCTCTACACTCTTCAGAAAATAGGAAAAGTAGAAAGTAGCTACGAGGTGCCGTTGTGAAGGCTTATCCTTCAATACCTTCACCTGACCTGACCCCATCCGGGGTTTAGCTGGTCCACAAGGGTGTGTGACATGAACCCAATAGAGAATTTGTGGGCCATCATGTCATGGAGTGGAATGTGGTTCAGGTTAGGATTGGAAAGGGCGGGAGGAGTGGGATCGGGGGGCAGGGGGGGAGGGTGGGGGGGGGGTGGGGGATCCGCCGCCGCCCTAATATAAGTTGGAAAATGTTTAAATCAGCTCCAACGAAAATACAGGAGGTAGTTGATGCAGCTTGTGGGTGGAGATCATATTGATTTCATAAATATAAATTGTAAATGTTTACATTTAAGATCCCTTTATATATATTATATAATGTGTATGTGTTTCCAATGTTCACCGTAACATAATGATGGTGAAATAATACATATTAAATTAAATTCAAGGTAACATACACAGAGCTATAGTATACTTTAAGGTAACATACACAGAGCTATAGTATACTTTAAGGTAACATACACAGAGCTATAGTATACTTTAAGGTAACATACACAGAGCTATAGTATACTTTAAGGTAACATACACAGAGCTATAGTATACTTTAAGGTAACATACACAGAGCTATAGTATACTTTAAGGTAACATACACAGAGCTATAGTATACTTTAAGGTAACATACACAGAGCTATAGTATACTTTAAGGTAACATACACAGAGCTATCGTATACTTTAAGGTAACATACACAGAGCTATAGTATACTTTAAGGTAACATACACAGAGCTATAGTATACTTTAAGGTAACATACACAGAGCTATAGTATACTTTAAGGTAACATACACAGAGCTATAGTATACTTTAAGGTAACATACACAGAGCTATAGTATACTTTAAGGTAACATACACAGAGCTATAGTATACTTTAAGGTAACATACACAGAGCTATAGTATACTTTTAATTATGTTTGGACGATAATTTAAACAATACGAAGTAAAAACTATAAAAGCCTAAACAATTTACAGTATATCAACTTTAAAACAACATAACAAGATTGCTTGTATTATCGTTAATTGTTCAATTTGATGACTTACTTTATAGTAAATCATTACAATGGGTAACGCCGAACTGTTTACTGATAATGGGAAGCCACAGTAATTAAGCTAGTAATTAAGAATCCACTGAGAAAAGTATAATGCAATAATCATAGCGTGTCATAATACATGTTAAGGTAATATGTAATATGACATGTTAAGGTAGGCGGATGCCCAACCCCGAAAGGGGTTGAAATAGGGGAGCTATCCCCCCGCCAAAGGCGGCTTTCTAGGGCCTTTCCCAGCTGATGCTGAGAGGATTGGGTTCTAGTCATGTGGTGATGGGCTGGTCTATGAGAGTGAGAACTGAGCGATCTCTGCCATACCCATAGCTTACTCTGACTGTTCCTTTTACTTATATATTTTCTAGATCTCAAGTGACGGCGCCTCTTCCGTGGATCCCAATCTACCAAGATTGGAAGCCAAAGCGTCACATTTTTCCTTTGCCCCTCAACTTTCTCTTCATAATTGCTGAGGGGCACAGGGCCCTGGGTGGGTCTTTGGTTTCCCGGGCGTTTCCGCACCCTCCTTAGCTCCTAGCCATGGAGTGGCTTCGGTAACCCAGGCTTTATTGTGGTCGGCAGGGAGGGTTCTGTGGGGGCGCTCGGTTATGGCCTTGGCCTTCAATGGGGCCTTGGGGCTGTTCGGCCAGGCAGCTTGGGGAACAACAACAACAACAACAACAACAACAACATGTTAAGGTAGATTATGAATTGGTCAACCACAGTGCTGTGAATAGTGGTATGGAAGAAAACAAAATTTATTCTAATATGAAAATTTGTTTTTATTACAAAAAAAACACGTTTCGGCTTATCTAAAGTGTTTTCTCTAACTGGGCCGATATTATCTTGTCTTTATGATATATATATTTGGTTATAATTTGGTCAAAGCTAGATTACAATGTGATCCAACTTGTCTTGATGCGTGGATTGTAACATCCCGTTTCAATTACTTCTATATTTATACGATTGTTTACACTAACCAGGACGCCAAGGTTGGCAACTTTGAGTGTTTTGCAACGGAGCATACTGTATATATTTATTTTCTATAACACATTGTATAAGGTAAATAATAGAATACGAGTTAATAATTGAGAATCAGTAAAGGTAAAAAGAACAGTATTATTAAAACAACAAAGATTTTTTTATGGACACCTTTGAACACGACGATGAGGAAAATTATATATTCGGTTAGGAGAGAGAAGGGGGAGAGAAAAAGAGAGAAGGGGGGAGATAGGGGAAGGCAGCAGAGAGAAGGGGAGGAGGGGGGAATGGGAAGTTCGAAGGATAGAAACTTTATTGTCTGTATATTAAATTCCATAAATAACGCAACACCTGATGTGTGTTACTTATTTGTGATCCGGCATGGGCTAGTCTAATAATATAGCCTGTGTGTTATGTTAAAATAAAGTTATTCTGAGTGCTGTTCTAGAACACACACACACACACACGTTTGACTCCTCCTCCTTCCAACCTCTATATTAACCCCGCCCCCTTTTATTAGAAGCGATTAAAGAGCCATCTATTAAAAGATAAGTGAACTAACACATTGCCTCAGGCCATGACAACAAGTTCTGTCGTAGACTGTACTACGGATGCATTGTAGGCGTTAGGTGTGGATTAGGCTTGTATCCAATGTACTAGGTCTATGTTACTGGATATTTATGATTTAAATAAGTGCTACGTTTTCGATAAATCTGGTTATATGGCTTTGCAATTAGGGAAATCATGAGCCGATTTCCTACATTTCGTTAGTCTTTTTCGATTCTCAAAATTCGATCCAAGTTTTGCCAAAAATAGGCTCGGGTTTTCAAAAATTATGCTTTTTGGGGTTTGCAATTTAGGGAAACATGAGCCAAAATTCTAAATTAGGTTACTTTAATTTGTTTACTCTTAAAACTCGCAAAATCCGAGCCAAGTTTTGTCAAAACTTGGCTCGGGTTTTCCAAAATTCGGGTTATGGCTTTGCAATTTCGGGAAACCTGAGCCAAATTTCTAAATGAGGTTACTGTAATTTTGTTGTCTACAAACTCGCAAAATCCGAGCCAGCTTTGGCCAAAACTTGGCTCGGGTTTTCGAAATATTGGGTTTTAGGCCTTTGAAATACCTTAAAACCCGAGCCAAGTTTTGCTCGTTTTTATCGCCGTTTTACGCATTTAACCCCTCATTTTCCCTGTACTTCATAGCCCTCCCCACTATCGGGCGGCGTGTCTTAAGATCGTTGTATATGGGGAAAACGGTTTCGCCGAGGGTTGTAATTATTTCCAAACACTATATATTGATGAAAACTAACAGAGAAAAATATAAACATCCATGGGAAAATTAGTGACCATCTTATTTAGTTTTTCCGAACCGTTTTGCAGTTGCCTATTTATTAAGAAACATTGAACAATATCTTTAACTTAACCTAACCAATAGCTAACCTAACCTAATCTAGTAAATTAGTGGACTATATATTAATGTTAAATGTAAAAATATACTATAACATTGCCAAATTATTGAAATATAAGTACAGGCTTCCCCGCTACACAGGATTATACCAGACAGCAGCCAAGTTAGTGAGTGATGAAAAGGTAAGCTAATGACATAAAGGTATTATACATTGAAGCATTAGTTGAATCCGTTGAAGATATGATGACACGGTACTATACCCTATTCTAAGTAGGAAGACCAACACTCATCAACATTAACCTTTATAACTCACAAACGACTCGAATAATCAAGCTAATATTTCTACCAATTGGGAATGGTCAGTGAGGGAATAGGTGTGGACATGTACAGCCCATTTGCTCTAGCATTTTATGAGTTACATAGGTTAGGGTTCACGATTTCTGGCCTACCAATTTGGAACAAGGAATAGTCAATGTACAGTGTCTCACATGTTTAATCACTTTTATACGAGATATCTGTAACTTATGTTGGTGTATTACAGCTTAGTAATATCGATTGGTAGCGTTCAATAATACAACAGCAGCATTATTTACCGTGTTATTATTTAGTTTTCTTCAAGGAATATAGAGTTTTATATTTTTGTCATGGTTTTAGTGGAGGATTTGCATTAACATTATCCATCAATTTGAAGATATGGCGTCAAATGGCGTCATTTATTGGGCGAATCGCGCTTTTACAGTAGGTGAGTGATATTATGGGGTAAATTAGATACATGATGGGTTGAGGGGGGTTATAGTTGACCTGGGTGTACAGTCGCGCAAATAAGTCATGTCCCGGCTGTCAATACGTTTGGCTTGCTCTGTGTTGTATTAATGTTTGTCAGATGTTGAATAGTGTTGGTAAGTGTAGGAACATGTTTGTATATCTCACTTGAAATTAATAAATCAAGTTTAGATATTGCTGATGGCAATTATTGATCAAAATTGACTTGGTGCCGAGACATCACTTATTAGGCCGATTGTACAGTCACGAGCCATAGTACCTGCACACCAATTTCAATATTGGAATCATTAAGGGAGATGAGTCGTTTTTCTGGTCTACTTTCTTCATGTTTAGCCCTAATAAGAATACAACATGCAACCATGGCTGGAAATTAGAATTGAAAAGGTTCAGCACTAGTATCTGTGGACACTTTTTCACATATACGATCTGTTCTACCTGGAACAAACTTCCCTCTGAAATTGTAAACAGTTCTTCAGTAGAGCAGTTCAAGAAGAGAGTCGATAGTATTTTGCACACTCCGTAATGAGTGTAGTGCACTAAACAATCTCTCCTTCCACTTCGAGTATCTCCTCAGAATGGATTGCAAGGTCTCTGAGATACTAACTATTCCTTGTAACTCTCTCTGTATCTGTTTCTGTCTGTCTCTCGCTCTCTCTATCTCTCTCTCTGTCTATCTCTCTTGTGACGCCTGCAGCTCTGCAGCTTACCAGCTGAACTGGAAGAAACATGTGTCTACCACAGTCAGGACCGCCACATACAAGTTGTTTATGCTAAGGCGGCTGAGATCCCTGGGGGCGGAGAATGAGCTGAAGAGTATATATAACATCTTCATACTCCCTAAGCTCACCTACGCCTCTCCCGCCTGGTCCTCCTCTCTATCCCTGACACAACAACGTCAATTGGAGAGAGTTCAGAAGAGGGCATGCAGGATCATCGTGGGTGGCACATACCCAGGGTACGAAGAAGCTCTCACCACCCTTAGCATACCTGCACTTTCAACCCACCACTACAACACGCTCAAGTAGTTTGCATCTAAGCTACTTGTTCACCCACGACACAGAAACTTACTTCCACCAGACGCCCCTAGACCAACACGTGCAGCTCGACACTTCAACACACTCCAACCAATAAGGGCAAGAACTGACAGATACAAAAATAGTCCTATCCCAACCATTGTAAATAATATTAATAATGTGTAATGCCGGCCTGTCACACCATATATACGCGCCCTCCTTTAACACCTTACGAGCGGCCTATGCGGTTTATTTATGTGTACCGCCCAGCGGGGTGTTTTTAGCCAAAATAGGGCTGTTTACGTGATCATTTTCATGCCTAAATAAGACCCAGAACGTAAAACAAGTATCTATCCCTGAAAGGGCATAAACAGAGCTTTCGAATGACACCATAACGATCCTTGTATGATGGATAGTTTTCTTGCAATAACCGTGCAACGCGAGTGCAAAAAGCAGGTAATTCGGTACTTTCGGTACATAATTGAGTATGTAGCGAGTGAGAGAGGGAGGAAGGAGCTGAGATTTGTGTCAGTAGGTTCGCCGCGGTGGTCTGGAGCAGTCATACGCTCGCTAGTCTCCTGCCACCACTTGTCTCTCTCTCAGCATTACGTGCTGAAATTGCCACTCGAGTTATGTCGAGCGCCGCCACATAGTCCAGCTTTATTTAACTCAACTTAAGTGGTGAGCCGCTTTTTAAGGGTTAACAATGTATGCATAAGTGTGTGTGCGTGTGTGTATTAGAATATATGTATGTATTTGCTTGAGTTTGTTTTTGTATATGTGTGTATATGTATATGTGTGTATATGTATATGTGCATTTATGTATGTACAGTATATGTGTATGTATGTGTGCGTATATGTGTATGTATGTATGCGTTAATTATCTATATATGTATGTGTCTATAGTGTATACTGTTTGTGGTTCGAGGCTCGAGCCCGGCTGAGAGTATTCTATCACACACACACACACACACACACAAACAAACAAACAAACAAACAAACACACACACACACACACACACTGAAGAATGTCCCATATACTATAATTCCCCCCAGCTGTCTCTCCTTATTTTATATTCTTCTTTTGTTCTCTACCGAGGATTACCTCCCATTGTAGTAGGCTTTACCTGAACCTACCTGTACGGACCCGTAGGCCATTTCGCCTTAACCCTTTTCAAACTCCTCATTTGATCTCTTCCGATGTTTGACATTCCATTCTAATTGGCTTTACCTGACCTACAGTCCGTTGCCCCATTAACCCTTTTTCAATTCCTTCATTTAATCTCTCCCAAGGATTTAACTCCCATTATTAGCCTCACCTGACCCTACCAGAACAGTTTTTGTATGTATGTATGTTTGTTTGCATACGTGAGCGTTTATGTATACGGGCATGTGCACACTTACTGAATGTTCTTATGTTCTTATATATGTATGTATATATATATATGCGTATTTATGTGTGTACGTATGCGTATATATGTATGTTCTGTATATATATGAGTAAAATAAATGTGTACTGTATATGCACTGTAAATCACTTACTCTCATGGTTAATTTATGATAATTTGTATTTTGCACTAGAATAATTATTGTATTAATTTCTTGTTTTAATGTAAAGTATATTATACTCACCCATTGTAAACTGAGCTTACCATTTTCATATCTGTACATCTCATGTCCATCCACTAATTGTAAAATGTGTATTTTCATCTCATGAGGCTGCCATTCTTTAATAAACCGTTTATTATTATTATTAAAACGCCACGTGGGCTCAGCCGATCGCTAGGTCACTCGCTAACACTCGCCAGGGCAATGAATTTGGCTACAGTCTATCTACAATGTTGTACTTTCTTTCTTGTGAATCGTCATGTCACAGGCAGTACAGAAGTGGTCTTTATTTTCGCCTGTGAAAATGCATTATATTTTATATCATCAGTTATAAGTTTAGTGTATAAGACTGAATGATACAGCTAGAGAGTGTGAGTGAGTAAGTGCAGGAGGCAGAGGGTAGAACGCGTAGTGTTACACGTTGTCTTTTTCGGTGATGTCATGCCACGGCCGGGCCCTCTGAGTGGCTGGCCGCCTTACCACCCTCCTGCCGCGTCAGGAAGTGGTCCCCCCGCACTCCCTGCTGCCTTTGTGTTTTCCTTGCTCAGAGCTTGCCTGACCAGCATACCCTTCACACCTCCCTTGCTACCTGTCCCCGACTTCTACCTATAGAACACTTTCTCTCTCTCTCAACTTCTTACCTCTCATTCTTCCAATCTATTTAACATCATAACCTCCCCTTTGGTTCGGCACGATTTCATACATCGGCCATCGTATTATATGCTGAAGCTCTCAGATATTCCATGTTTAGTTAGACATTTTGGAGGGGTTAACATTTTGTCTGTAGAGGTTCGCCACACTCGCGGTGTCTCCCTACCTTTTGATTGGTTGTCTGCTGGGCTATTTAATGCTAGACTGGGGTGAGGCTATTGTGATTGTGATTTCCGATGTGTACCAGGTTTTGTTGAACCTGTACAATCGCAACGGATACGTGGGAAACCTAGGTTGTCTTTCTGACTGTGTACCTTGTGAGTTTAGCACTGTGTTGCGAGTGAGTGCTTTTGCCTCTGCCACCCAACACTGTGCTAACTAGTTTTGCTTTGAATTTGAGAGGGTCGCCAGGAGTGAACCAGATACTAGCGATCTGGATCTCTCAAGAGAGCACCCCGTCATTTAACGTAATTTGGCCGTACAGTCTTAAGGCCCTCGCTAGGCTACGAGCCGCTTGCTCAGCCATTGTTTCCTAGCCTACTACATCCCAGCTAGACTTTATTCGCCTAGCAGACACCCGATTAGGATTATAAGCTCTTATGTTATGTATGCAGCATTTTTATTCACGTTGATTGTAAGCCTTGGTTGTTGTTGAGTTGCACAACCCGAGCAGGCTTTTTGCGTTGCCTGAGGAAGTACTTCTTTTGTTGTTGGAGATAATACTATTGCGCATTTATCGTTATTCCCGTGCCAGTTAACACTGTATGTCCCTACACTTGTCATATCTTGTTCCTGCTTTATATAACAGTTCAAAATCCGATTCGATCATCTTAAGCAGCATCAGACTTTCATCAGAAGATTCCTGTTCGATGCTTTAGGATTTCATTCACTTTCTTTAATATAGGAGTGACAGTTTATTATTGTTTAGAGTAACTATAATTATACCTTCTTCTTGTTTGCATTAAATCAGTCCAGTTATTTAATTAAGCTCTATCTTTTTCCTTGTATACATTATTAACGTAATTGTATGTTGTTGTGATCAGGCTGTATCAGAGATCATCAGCCTGTAGTAGTAGTGCATTTATACCGAGTTATAGGATACCCCATTATCGCAGATTTAACTCTGGAGAGTATAGGTGTTTTTGTGCGCCGGCATTATAAGTTCGAGGGTTGGATCTAGTGTTACCGTTGTGGCCGTGTGCCTTTCTAGTCCAATGATTAAGAGCCCTTGTTTTATACGAGTCCCGGTCGTAACACTCTCTGTCTCTCTCTCTCTCTCTCTCTCTCTACTCAAGTAGCATCAGCAGCAGCAATGGAGGGAAGCAGAAAGAATTACGAGGCAATTCCCTTAGGCATAATGTCCCCTACCTTCTCCAATCTCTGCCATTAATTATCGATAACCCTTGCTATATCTTTCTCAAAATTGGCCTAGAGTTTCTTAATTACGCCAGTTTAATTATCGTGCCAAATCCCCACTAAATTTACAGAGAAAAACGAAGAAACGGTCACCCCTTAACCATTTCACTACCGATGACGTCCTTTTAACTTTATTCTGGCTACTATTAGACGATTATGTTCAGCTTAAAAAGATCCTCCAGCAATTAATAGGCTTCGAAATATCTAACTCAACTCTGTTTACTATCACAGATCCTTCTTAAACTCATCCAAATTGTCTAAATATAGCTAGAATAATAAAACTAAAAAGACGTCTCTGGTACAGAAGGGGTTACAAATATGCGACAGTTTACTTTTGTGCAGTAAAAAGGATTTGCTCAGGATTTATTTAAGGGGGGTCACCGTTTTTTTTTTAACTTTCTCTCCTTTTCTGGCTTGTATCCATTCGGCCCCATTCAGCCAACTGTTTTAAGACGTTTATCCCCATCCAGGTGTTTATTTCTTCGGGAAGGATGTAGTTTCCGGGTGTACGGTTGTCATGTTGTGTGCTCGCAGCTACGTTCCCGTCTATTTCGAAGGCTATATTTTCTGCTATTTGCCCCCTGTCATTACTACATGAATACTAGGTTAGGTTAGGTTGTTTGGTTAGGTTAATGTATTTTTGTACCAAAGGCAGTAAAAATAGACGGGAACATGATGGCAAAGGTCCGACGCCACTACGCGTAGTGTAAAAAAGGCTGGCGGTACGCCCGCACTTAACATTCTTGCCAAAATGTACAAATTTAGCTTGCTCCCAAAACAAAAATATATATAGCCGGCTCGCTCCCGCTCGCCAGGAAAATATGACACCTAGATGGGGGTAAACTTCTTAAAACAGTAGGCTGAATGGGGCCGAATGGATACAAGCCAAAGAAAGAGGGAGAGAAAGATAACAAAAAAAGCGGAGTGGGCTCCCTTAACTGCGAAAACTCAGCGTAAAGAATTAGTAGCGTGGGTGAAAAAGTTATATTTTTTTTAGTTTCCACAGA
Organism: Paralithodes platypus; assembly: GCA_032716605.1. Lineage (NCBI taxonomy): Eukaryota > Metazoa > Arthropoda > Malacostraca > Decapoda > Lithodidae > Paralithodes > Paralithodes platypus. The sequence goes on from CM064555.1 coordinate 2,447,601, forward strand.
ATGCAGGCAAAAGGATCAGCCCGTTTTTTGTTTTCTCTCATTCTTTTTGCCCGCATTAAAACCATCGGCATTTTGTTGCAGTTTTTTGAGAGCGAGGAGCTGTTTCAAAAGTTCAGGTTTTGTGTAATGTTATCTGTTGAGGCGGTGTCACAAGAACGCTATTTCCGGCAATATCTTGGATGTAGGAGAATAATTGTGATCACATTTATATAACCTGATCTTAATGAAAAAATCACTCTCAGAGCTCATTCGGACATCCTCACTGTTTATAAACGTCTTCTTTATGGAGAATAATCGATATTTACCCCCTGCTGGCAACAAAGATGATAATTGCACTAAGTCATGGAGGGGTGAGGGTCTTGTATCCCTCATTGGAAATATAACTAAAACCAGGAAAGCACAAATTTCTCAAAATCTGGAGGAAAAAAATGAAAAATACAATTACCAAAAGTAGCCACTCCTTCGGGGATCACGGCGTCAGGCAATAGATAGGTCGATAAATAGCACAAGTTTACCAGTTGTAATCCTTTGCAGATTGTGACGCAGTTTGATGGTTTATTCTGGTTATCATTAGACGATTTTTTGCAGTTTAAGTAGGAGCTCTGGGAGTTATAAGGGTAATGATTATCGCAATTAACCCTGACTTCCATATAATCTAACTAATCTGAATACAAATCGCCTAATGAAATTAGAAAATAAATGCGTATCGGATCTTGAAAGGGTTAAAAAGCAATATATGTAATGGCTGTGACTATATTTGTTCGTTAACCCCTTCAGCACCATGACGACTTTTTACCTTCGATTCTTGCTAAAATTAGACGATTAAATGCAGCTTAGGAAAGACTTATGTAATCTTTATGTTTTATTGAGATCGCATTTATCAAATTTGAGTCGTAGAGGTAGATTATGAACACTAAGCCAATAGTCGTAGAGGTAGATTATGAACACTAAGCCAATAGTTTAAATTGAATAAGTTTTCCAGTTCACAGAATACTCAAGTTCGGATGTATTAATTAGGGGACAGTGGTTATTATTTATTTATTTATTTGGGTGTGGGGGGGGGGGGACGGTCTTTGTTTATTTATTAATTTATGTTTTAGTGTCCTCGTTAGACCTTCATCAAACTTATAAAAACACTACCTAGACCAAAGATAAATTTGTACATTTTTCAAAAGAAAAATTTCCAGGCCGAAAGCCCGCTTCTCTTAAAATTACAGGCTCGCTATCACTCGCCAGGACACATTCGACACCTAAATGTAACGAAAGGTCTTGATATTGATATAGAAATGGGACTAAAGGTTTTTAAATCGATAAGCTAATGGGCCAAACGTATTAAAATCTGAAAACTAAAGGGGCGATACATGAAGCAGGGGGACCAGAAAAATTACCCAACTCCCTTTAAACACAAAAAAAAAAAAAAAGAAAAAAAAAAAAGTGCTCCGCGACGATCACGGCTTATCTCCCCTGGACACGGTACCAGAATATATATAAGGGAGATAGGAAACTTCCTATGCCACCCATTAAAATAAATGATACCATAGATAGCGAGTCTGGCATCAATTTGAGGCTGCAACCAACGCCATCTAGTGTATGGACGCGGCACTAATATTGGTGAACAAAATCTATGGGATTTGTCTTCATGCTTCACACAGCTACTGTATTCAATATTGATAGTTTACTTTAGGCTAAGCAATCCTCCCTACACACTTTACTAATGTGAGAATCGCCACTGTTATATAACATACCAAATGATAGTAGGCAACTGTATCATTGTTTGTTCGTTATGAAAATATTTACCTCATTACCTCTACTATAATAAGTCTATTATTCTACCATGATATAATATTATACGATACTAGTCCTCAAGTCTGGTCGAAACTACATTTCCGCAGTTATATGATTATCAAGCGTTGCTCAGATTGATTCTACGCATTTGAATATGGCATTTACAAAGACATTTTCTCTTCATAAATGACTGTAAGAGGAATGAACACATTAAAATCAATTAGAAATGTTTATTCGTTATCAGGATATTCAAAATTAACTGCGAAAACGTAATTTCGGAATGACAAAGTATGTATTGTAGTGCCCAATGAAATAACATATTCATATAAAGCGACCAGTAACATTATATTGAAATTGTAGCCTATAGGATTGAGTTGGTTTACATCAGAGTATTATGTATGCACTATAATCAAATTAACCCATATTATATCAATAATATGGGTAGGTCATAACCAATTAAAGCTTGGATGATTATCTTTAAACTTGACAGTTTTTAGTCATTGTGTATTTGGTCATTAAATATTTAACGAGGTAAGAGAATAGGCTATACATAATTAATTTCCTCACATTAAACAATTGAAATTAACCACGAATACTTTATAATTTACGTATAGCCTAATCGCCCTAATGTCTGTAATCTATCTATCTATCTATCTATCTATATGCTCAGGCCCAATCCCCACGTTTCCTATTTTTTATTTTAATGTTCCTCTATTTTATTATTTTTATTTTTTGTATTTTCTTGGGGGTGGCCGACTCAAGAAAGAGCAAGAACAGGAATATATAGGAATATATAATCACGAAACATATCCTAAACAGCTGTGAGCACAATTATATTATAACCCGCAAGACTGCATTATTATGCTATATATTGCGCTTTTCACATCATTAAAAGTAGTTTCATGTCGGATCCCTATTATAACGTGGTAAAGGATAATAACACAGCTGAACACTGGCACAAATCCACAAGTTACACCGATATGTGGATAACAAAAAATAAAGTATTAGGTAAACATGGATAATGTTAATACAGAGCAGTGAGATATAAGAAAAGTGACTGATCGAGATATACTGTACGTCACCCTAAGTATTTCACGATATGCCTAGGCCTATTGTTTACATTGCCTGCCTTCAGCAAAATCTACCTTTCACTTGCTGTAGGGAAACTATAATTATTGGGTCGTTTCTTTCCTCATATATACATCTAAGAGACCTTGGTTTTCGGTGAGACATAAGGACCAGCATTAATCCCTCTTTCAGGAGAGATAAAGACAATATTAACTTAACATCAACATCAGCCCTACCTCCGTGAGTCGAGTGGCGTCTGCTGAAATGAATGGTTCTTATTTGTCAACATTATTTTATTCGTCTCCCAACATAATTTATCTATATTATTACGATAGTTTTATCTTAATTGGGAATCCAAACTTATGTGTGTGCATTTTTTGTTATAAATATTTTGTTATGCATTGCCTAATTATATAGCTAAGCTGATGACATGCAGACGATGCAAATCGACACTAACGCCATCAAGCGTATGGACGCGGCGTGAGCTCGACAGCAACCTTACTTCCCCTCCTTCCTCCTCTCCTCCCCTACACCCCTAGACACGATATGAACCCCCCTCACTCCCAACCTTTCTCCACTTCCCCTCCACGCTCCTCTCTATCCTCCCCCTCCTTCCTTCCTCTTCCCCTCCTTCTCTCCACCCCCTTCTCCTCTCCTCCCCTACACCACTAGACACGATACGAACCCCCTCCCATCCTCCCTCTCTGACCACTTCCCCTCGTCCCTTCCTCCACCCTCCCTCCTCTCCTCCCCTACACTCCTTTCCTCCCTTACACCCCTCCTCCCCTACCCTCCTCCCCCCCCTTCTCCCCTACCACTCCCCAACCCTACCTTCCTCCCCCTAGCACTCTCTCCCCTCCTCCGCCAACTTCCTCTACCTGCCTTCCTCCCTTACCACTCCTCCCCCAACCCCCCCCTCAAACTCCCACCCCTACCTTCCTCCTCTACCACTCCCCCAATCCTACCTCTCTCCCTCTAGCATTTCCTCCCTTCCTCCCCCAACCCTCTCTCCCTGACTTCCTCTCCCAACCCTCTTCATCTCTCCCTCCCTCCCTCCCTATCTCCACCATTCCACCAGGGTTACCAAATCAAGTCCGCTAGATAGTAAATATAAGCCAAACATCGCTAGAATAATGCCACAATCTCTACAATATCATACTAAAAGGGCTCAAATCTACAGAAAACCGCTATAATTCATGTTGCTATCTCTCATAATATAGCTAGATTCATGTCACTATCTCCAGAAGATAGCTAGAATTCATGTCACTATCCAGAATATAGCTAGAATTCATGTCACTATCTCCAGAATATAGCTAGAATTCATGTCACTATCTCCAGAATATAGCTAGAATTCATGTCACTATCTCCAGAATATAGCTAGAATTTGTGTCACTATCTCCAGATATAGCTAGAATTCATGTTACTATCTCCAGAATATAGCTAGAATTCATGTCCACTATCTCCAGAATATAGCTAGAATTCATGTCACTATCTCCAGAATATAGCTAGAATTCATGTTACTATCTCCAGAATATAGTTCATGTCACTATCTCCAGAATATAGCTAGAATTCGTGTCATATCTCCAGAATGTTGCTAGAATTCATGTCACTATATGTAAGAATTTGCCTGTAGATCGAAGTAAATACCTTTGGATCTAGCGGAAGAGTAGCTAAATTGGCAATACTGCCTTGATATTCCCCATCAGCCTCAACAGTCTCTCTCCCTCCCTTCTTCACCTACCACTCCTCCCCCAACTCTTCCCCTCCCTTCTTCCTTAATCACTCACCCCAACCCCCTTCCTCCCCCTAGCACTCCCTCCCTTCCTCCCCAACCCTCTCTCCCTACCTCCAACCCCACTACCCTCCTCCCCAAACCCCCTCTCCCTCCCCACAACTCCCTCCCCACCTTCCACCCCGCCTTCAGCATCTTGATATTTCCCATCAGCCTCTCCTTCGCAATCAAATCGCCTTTTCCGAGAGTCCGTGATGGAGATTACCTTATACCACCGGGAGAGAGAGAGAGAGAGAGCGCCGCGTGTGGGGAATTTATTCGCGCTGCGGGGTGGTTGGGGGTGGTTATCTTACGGCGACGCGAGTGGCTGAAAAAGATCTAATTCCATCATCATATCTCCCTGCCCGTGTCTTAGTTTTTTTTTTTTTTTTTTTTTTTATTTACCATTCTTTTTGTGTTGTATCTGGTCAACGTGTTCCTGTTTTACATAATATTTTGTTTTTGTGGTAGACTTTTATTTGTAGTTTTCAGTATTGTAGATATTGTATGTTCAAAAAATTAAACAGTTTTCCTATCATCTTATGCATAGGCTGCTCGTTTTTTGTTGTAAGGTAATTTTCCAATGTCTTAAATCATGCTATTTGTCTATTTATTTAAGGGGGGATGAGTGTATTTATTAGCTTATTTATCGTTTTATTACCTTCTTTTAGTTTCCTCCCTAGACCTCTATCAAACTTTAAAAAAGAAAAGAAAACAACAAGAAAGAAAAAATTACTCTTTCAAGATAAATTTGTACATGCTTCGATAGAAATAAGTCCTGCCGGAGCCCATATACTACCGGTACTATATTACAGGCTCGTTATCGCTCAACAGGAAATTAATGAACACCTAAATTGCACGAAAGGTCTTAATATTGACAAAGAAATAGGGCGAAAGGTCTTATATACGTCAAACTAATAGGGCGAACTTCTTAAAATCTCAAAATCCATGGGGTTAAACAAAGCACTCTCTAGATCCCCCTTCAAATTTGTTTTTACATTTTTCAATAGAAAAATGTATTATTGTAAAAAAAACGTTCACATTACATATGTTCCTATTGCATATCATCCTTATACCAATTCCAGCTGATAGCCTAAATCGTCAAACTAATGGGGCGAAACAACTTAAGGGGACAGTGGCTGTTTTATTTGGGGGGTCTATTAACCCCTTCTGTGCCGGCTACGTCTTTTTAACTTTATATTGTACTATTAGACGATGCTTGTGAAGATTAAAAAGGGTATCCAGCAAATAGCAGGTTCGAAGTATCTATCTTAACCCTTTTTACTACCATAGATCCTTCTTAAACTGCATCAAATCGTCTAAACATAGCTACAATAACATCGAAAATACGTTGCCGATACAGAAGTGGTTAATTCATGTATTCATTTGTTTTTTAGTTTCCTCGCTAGACCTCCACCAAGCTTAGAATAACAACCCCTAGTTTCTCTTAAAATTACAGGCTCGCTATCGATCGCCAGGAAAAAATAGATACCTAAATGGCACTGCAGGTCTTAACATTGACAACGAAATGGGGCAAAAGGTGTTAAAATCGACAATCTAATGGGCCGAACGTCTTAAAACCTGAAAACTAATAGAGCTAAACACGAGGGAGAAAGGGGGTACAGAAAAACGATCCATCTCTCCTTAAAATCTCAATATTAATGGGGCTAAACATGAGCCCGTATGTTGCATGGTCAGATAATCTTGTTGCATTGTTGACATTAACCCTTTCCAGATCCCATACGTATTTTCTTGTTCTGTTTTCCGGCTATTATTAGACGATTTGGTTTAAATTAGGAATGGGTTATGGAAGGCAGAGGGTTAAGTGAGATCGTCTTTAAGGGAGGGGTGACCAGTAGCGACATTGGTAGAGCGCTCTGTTTCTAACCGGGAGGACCGAGTTCGATTCTCGGCTGGTGGAGATCGTTTGGGCAATCTCTTCACACCCCTTGCCTCTGTTTCGCCTGACAGTAAAATAGGTTACGCGGCAGGGTAAAAAGGGGTCTTCGGATCCTCCGGCCCTTCAACCCATATACAAAAAAAAATAAAAAAAATAAAAACAGTCTTAAAGGGGGGTCACCGGCTTTTTTTTATCTTTCTCTCCTTTTCTCTCTTTCCCTGGATTGTATCCATTCGGCCCCATTCAGCCAACTGTTTTAAGACGTTTATCCCCATCCAGGCGTCGATTTCTTCCTGGCGAGCGACAGCGAGCCATTATTTTATGGAGAAATCTGGCTTCGCCGGAGAAATTTTTCTATCGAAAAATCTACAAATTTAGCTTGCTGTCAAAACACAAATATGTATCTGCTGGCTCGCTGCCGCTCGCAAGGAAAATATTGACACCTGGATGGGGGTAAACGTCTTAAAATAGTAGGCTGAATGGGGCCGAATGGATACAAGCCAAAGAGAGAGGGAGAAAAGAAAAGCGAGGTGTGCTCCCTTAATCTTTCATTGCAATTTCAGCGGACATGGCCCCTTATCCAGCTTAGTGTTGCCAATTAAGGGGGTACTACTCGCTTATTCTGGACCCCTTCTCCCTCGTGTATAGCCCCATTAGTTATGAGATCTTAAGACGTTCGGCCCATTAGTTTGGCGACTTTTATACCATTCACCCCATTTCGTTGTCAATTTCAAGACCTTTCGTGCCATTTAGGTGTCGATTTTTTTCTGGCGAGCGATAGCGAGCCTGTAATTTTAATAAGAACCGGCCTTCGGCGGGGACAGTTTTATATCGAAACTGTACACATTTTTCTTGAAGGGGGCTCTAGGGGGTGTTTTGTTAAGCTTGATGGAGGTCTAGCGAGGAAACTAAAAAATATATTAATCAATTATTTAATACCCTAAAAAACCCGCCACTAGCCCCGTAAGCTACTTCCCCCTAGATCTAGGGCTAGTTACTTCGATCTAGCGGTAAATTATTATATCTAGCGGCATGAATTCTTGAGATATTCTGGAGATTTGAGACATTTCGCGCGATACTCTTGAGATTTGATCCCTTATCGAGACATTCTGGAGATTTGAGACATTTTTGCGCGCAATTCTAAAGAGTTGAGCCATTTTAGAGCGATATTCTAGAGATTTAAGCCAATTACGGTGGCATATTCTGGAGATGCGAGTCATTATTAGCGCAATATTCTAGAGATCTGTGGCCATTATGCTAGCATTTTTCGGGCCTTTATTAACATCTTCTGTAACGGCGACATCTTTGGTCATTTTACTCTAGTTGGCAGTTTTAGACGTTGTTGTTTGTGCAGTTTAAGAAGGATCTGTAGCAGGTAATGAAAAAGGGTTTTAAGTGCAGGATAGGTCTGTTAGTCTTTTGAATTGATAGGACGTCCTTTCTAAGCTGAAAATTTTTATCGTCAAATAGTAGAAGGAATATAATAAAAATGCACGTCGCCGGTTTACTGGGGGCCCTTTTTAAACTGACAATATAATCGTCTAACAGTAGCCAGAATAACATTAAAAAAGACGTCGCCCGGTACAGAAGGGGTTAACCCATTCAGTACCCAGGGAAGTTGTTGTCCAATCATTATTCATGGGCAAGCTACATTAGACGATGGTATGCAGCTTAGGAAGGCACCTATCCAATATTAAACTTCAAAAAACCTCTACCAACAGTTTTAACGACCACAGATCCTTCTCAAAGCACCACAAAATCGTCTAAATGGAGCTAGACTTGAAATATTAACACGTCGCTGGATACTCAAAGGGTTAAGGAGGGTCACCTCCTGTTTTTCTCTTTCTATCCTTTCTCTGGCTTGTATCCATGCGTCCCCATTCATTCCACACTGTTTTAAGACGTTTATTCCCATCAAGGTTTTTGGTTTCGATTTCTTCCTGGCGGAACGATAGACGAGCTAGCATTGGTATGGAGAAATCCGGCTTCGCCGAGAGAAATTTTTCTATCAAAATATTTACAAATTAGCTTGCTGTCAAAACAACATACATACATGCGGAGGCTCGCTACCGCCTCACCAGGGAACTATTGACCACCTGGATGGGGGTTAAAAGTCTTAAACACCAGTTAGGCTGAATGGGGCACGAATGGATACAAGCCAAAGAGAGAGGTTAGAGAAAGATAAAAAAAGACTGAGGGTGGGCCCCTTAAATCTCTAATGGGGGGGGGGGGGGGGGTGGGGTCTACAGGTAACATTCCAGCCCGAAACCCATATTGACGACTCCAGGGCGGCGGATCGAGGTTTCAATAACATTGATATGCCCGACGGCTTGATAAAACTGTCAAAATAACAGAACAATGGCCAAAAAGTTAAGGGGAGGTGGGTTTTATGGTGTCTGCCCTAGACCTCTATCAATCTTTAAATTGCAGCTCCTAGACCCCCTTTCAAGCTTAAAATTGCACCTCCTAGACCCCCTTTCAAGCTTTCAAGCTTAAAATTTGCACCCCATAGACACCCTTTCAAGCTTCAAATTTCACCCCCTAGACGCCCTTTCAAGCTTAAAATTGCACCCCCTAGACACCCTTTCAAGCTTTAAAATTTCACCCCTAGACCCCCTTTCAAGATAAATTTGTACAAAATTTTCGGTAGAAAAATATATCCCAGGCCGAAGGCACGGTTATATAAATATACAAACAGTATGTATTTTGTATAATTTATATTTTGATATTTATTGGACAGACACCTTGAATTTAAATGGCGATAGTAGGGTTGGGTGTTTGTGGGTTGGCTGATAACCAACACATACCTTTGCCGGTGTTTGATGGAGGAGCAATAATTGGGTTTGGTGGTTCTCACAGGTAAAGCCAAGGTTAGACTTGTCCTGTTTCTTAGTCATTAATGTGTGACTTTTTAACCTCATGACACAGGGACAAGTGCCTTGATTTCTACACTTTTGGTAATGCACTATATTGACGAAAATTGGGGCACGGTAGTTGAAACAAAAGCTGTGGTCATCAAAATGATCATACTGATCCAACTGTTTTTTAGATAAGTTTCCCAGTACCCTGGGAAAGAAGCAAACATCCATCCAGTTCATAAAAAAGGTGCCTCTTCAGATCCATCAAACTACAGACCAAGAGCTATAACTTCCACACTACCCATGCGTAAAGTCTTTGAAATTATATTAAATAATCACATAATTAAGCATCTTGAGAACTAATAAATTAATCAGTGATAGGTAATAGGGTTTTAGACGATGTCGATCAACTGCAGAAATTCTTTGCCTTCTTTACGCCTCAAATTCAACCCAAGCTACAGACCAACATGGTGTACACAAAATTGACAAAAAAAAAAAATTTTTGAGCACTGGATATATCAAAGGTATTTGATAGAGTCTGCATCAATACTTAGTTGTCGAAGATGTCACACTACGGCCTTGCATCATTAGTTACCACTAATTTCTTCTTAATCTTCATAACAGAAAAAAAATTATGTGTAATGGTAGGATGGCCTTTTTATTCTCAATTTCACTCAATAAACTGCTGGGTTCCACAGGGATCAGTTTTGGCCACAACCTCTGTTCCTCAGTTCATTATCAATGATCCTCATATCTTACAACTCATAAATCCAATACATTCCTACGGCAGCAGGCCTCAACACTCCACAGTTCCATTCATATTACCAATTCTTTAACCCAACCCGATCTTTATAAATTCAAAAATAAATAGTGCCAATTCTCTGAACCGGACCTTTCTAGAAGTTAAAATGAATGGGGACCAAAAGAATCTAGTTTCCTTTAATGCACAGGAAAAACCAAGTACATTCCCTTTGTCTAACCGACAGAATCTCACTGACTCACATATGATTTTTAATGATGTAAAGATTTCACACGTCCCCTAGTATTGGACATTCTCGGTTGTCAACATTAACTACCTAAAGTGAGCTGGACCACATTATGTTAGAAGCATTGCTAAGGAATGCCTCTAAAAAACTGGCACAATCCTGTACAGAGTTCCGAGAAGCTTCACTGACGAGCAGTTGGCCGTAATATTATAAAAGTCATGTGCGTTCTCAGATGGATTACTGTTCACCTCTGTGGAGTGGCAAGTTGGACAGTGGTTGCAATTGAGGCACGTTGGAAATGAAAATTCAAAATAAAGCTATTAGATTAATCAATAACCCTGCCAATCACACAGGACCTTTTCCTACATTATCCATACGAAGAAAGAAGAAACGTTGCATCCCTTGAAAGTTATTCTTACAGATATTTTCACAGCAATTGTGTCCGAGGAACTTGCGTGCAATTGTGCCGCCTCTCCACATCTTTCCCCGTTAGAACAGGGCAGCTGATCGAGCGCCAATGGACAATTTACACTTTCTCCTCCCCAATGCAGGGGGGGGGGGGGGGGAACTTCTGCTTATCAAACGTCATTTATCCCTAGAACTACTACTATTTTGGAATTCACTTCCCTCGAGTTTGCTTTCCACAAACTACAATCTACAAAAGTTTTAAATCCAGTAGTTACAACATTTTGATGATGGAGCGATTTGCCTTTAGGCACATGGACCTTGTGTTGTTATCTGAGTTTTTCCTTCCTCTGCTCATTGTTCTCAAAAAAAAAAAAAAAAAAAAGTTATGCCCTAAAAAAACGATGTAACACGGCCTCTGAAAACCCATAGTAAAACCGAGTCAACAATGTCCAGAAGTTGTTAAGGAAGGCAAAGCAAAAATAATTGGCCTTATAGGCAGGATCATTTGAGCATAAATCCAAAGAAGTTATCATAACCCTTTACAATTACCTTAGTCCGCCCTTTTCTGGAATACTGCGTTCAATCCTGGCTGCCCTTATTACCAAATAAGATTATAGTCAGGCTAGTTAGAACGCAGTTCAACGTAGAGTTACGAGAATGATACCTAGCCTAAAGAACCAAAACCATACGAGGATCGTCTTCTTAGAGAATTAAATCTATTTCCTTTAACCCCACCAACTCTCCTCCCAGGCGCAGATTAAGAGGCGACTTAATGCAAGTGTTCAAAAATCATCAAAGGCATCGGACAATATGAACGTGTAGTATAGTAATTCACTCTATCGACCGATTCTAAGTACACGCGGGGAACCAGGTTGACAAAACAAAATTTTTTAACTCTCACTAATCTAAGATATGGTTTGTCTTCATAAGAGTTGTCAACTTGGTGAAATGGGCTTTCCTCGAGATGTTATAGATCTGCAGCACCGTTGATTCATTTAAACTAAGGCCTAGAACAAATATCTCGCATACATCACCCGCGGACTGACTGCGTTTGTTAAATGAATAAACTTTATTTTAGCCACCCATCAGTTACTCAACCCATCTGTACCCTACTAACTTCCAAATCCTGCCACCGGACATTATTTCCAGGGCATGTCAGTTCCCTTTCCTCATGTTCCATTACCACTCTAAACCACTGTTTGGACACTTGAGCCTCAGTGTTTTGAGAGGACAAGCAGCTTAGAAGGGTCACTGGATCTGTTGTTGCTTGACTTCCTTTGTACTCCTTTTGTACTCTTACTTTCCAATCCCTCTCTCTCCCATCATCGCTCTC